>ML846534.1:35229-70799 GCA_009831015.1 Picea engelmannii
GCATTCATGGAGACAGTTCAAAAGCTACATGGCAGCCCAAAGATTATTGTAAGTGACAGAGATCCCATCTTCACTGGACATTTTTGGACAGAATTATTTTCTCGTTTGGGTACTCAATTGGCTCATAGCTCATCCTATCATCCTCAATCTGATGGAAAAACCGAGATAGTGAACAAATGTCTGGAAGGATACCTTCTTTTCTTTGTCTCTGATAAACAAACGCAATGGTTCAAATGGTTACCCTTGGCAGAATGGTGGTATAACACTTCCTTTCATACTGCAACAAAAATGAAACCATTTATGGAACTCTATGGATACCACCCTCCTTCCATTACATCTTCTCTAAAATAAAAATCTAAGGTTCAAGAAGTGGAAGATCACATCGAGCATCAACAAAAAATGCTCCAAATATTAAAGGACAACCTAACCATGGCACAAAATCGCATGAAACAACAAGCAGATCAACATCGTAGTGAAAGAAGTTTTGAAGTAGGAAATTGGGTGTTTTTAAGACTACAACCATACAAATAGATGTCCCTCGAGCAAGCCAAGAAGGATAATAAATTATCACCAAAGTACTATGGCCCTTATAAGGTGTTGCAAAAGATTGGTACTATGGCGTACAAATTGGAGTTGTTTGCATCTTCACGAGTACACCCAGTTTTCCATGTTTCATGCTTAAAGAAGGTTATAGGTGATAATATCCCAGTTCAAACTATATTTCTAGAACTTGATGACGAAGGAAAAATCATATTGGAGCCAGAAGCCATCACTGACACAAGAATTCGCCAGCTGAGGAATAGATCCATTTCAAAGTATCTCATTAAATGGAGGAAACTGTCAGCTGAAGATTCCACTTGGGAAGATGAGTCTTTTATACAGAAGCATCCAGAGTTACTCAAGTGTTGCAAACAACACTTGTCTCAAGGGGAGGGGCATGTTAAGCCCTAAATAATGGCTCATTACCCTTTAATTGGGGCATATTACATTAGTAATGTTATTTTATTTATGTCGGCTTTAGTCCATTAGTTGTAATTATACCTCCTAGTCTCCTGTATATACCAAGGAGACATTTTCATTTGGAATCATCTAGCAATTGTACATTTATGTGGGCATAAGGAGGTTTCCCCCTCGAAGAGGCTTATTATCTGCATTTCTCTCTTTTTCAAGGTGTTGAGTACTTATTCTGAAGTTTTTATATGCTATATTGTTATTTGGTTCTTAACATTCTCCTTGGTATTATTTTATACGTTTTCGGGCATAGGGGACTAAATCTACGAAAAAGGGCATTCTTTGGATTTAAGTTGTAATCGCATTCCATCATCCTGCTTGTAGTATTGAGCCTATTTCCAGTTCTCGCTTTCTCATTATAAGCCTCTTACCTCAGCAATTTGCATCGCTAGCCAAGCAGAGCCTTTTTTATATCCTTTGCAGCTTGACACCCTGTATCCTAAGAGGAAACATACCCCCAAGTGTCCCTGAACCGCATGCACTTCCTTGCATTGAGCATAGGTATGTTCCACTATTTGGAGCTAGTTTCTTACTCATGACACTCGTTTCCTCTCTTGTATCATAGCATTTCTTTACTTATGAAAAAACAAAAAAAGACGAGTGGAAAAAGAATATTATCTCATATCAACAACAGTCATGTCGCCTTTGAACAAAGAAAAAACTTTTGATTCCACTGTCATCCAAATTTTGGGTGTAGCATGACCTTAGGAAGTTGAGATCGTTACTTAGATTTTACTCCTCCAACTAGTTATTCTTCCAGTCTCTATGGAGAGTTTGTTGATGCCTCCCGCGTCACAAAGTTTTATCATCAAGTATATGTTGTCTAAGCTATCCATATGTCTCATGATCTTGTTCAAAGGATGTCTATAATCTTGTGTCGACCATTTCTCAGAACTCTTGACTTTTTATGTCATCCATACCCTCTATTTATCTCAAAGTCACATGGATTTGTAGTCCTATCATGCACCCTGGTCTTACTTTCATTATTGATAGGTAAAATTGAACCCAACAATTGATATATCCTCATTGGTCGTTGACTGGGGGGTTTCCCTTGTGTTCAACAACAAGAAATCTATTCACACATTGGGATTTGTGCAGTGTATTGGATGCCATTATCCTTATTGGTGGTTTCCTCTCCTTTGTCGACATTTTTTCTTATTGGTTGATATTCAAAGGGTCTCTTTCATGCACCACTTGAATATGGAGCATATGAGAGATGCAAAGGTTCGTTGGTTCATGAACATCCTATTCGTCCGATCTCCTCCTAATAATCAAGATATTTCTTTGTACCTCATGCTGATCGATTATAGATTCCCTAATGCTCTCCTTTCAGCAAGTCTCTTTCCATCGACTTCGGCTCATTTATTCTAGAAATGAGACCTAGATTCCTATGAGTACCCAAAGGCTTGCAGTCATCAATAGTAGGTTCTCCTACCATCGACAGTTTGGAATACATAAATGTCTCCTTATCGATGGATTCTTCAAGTGTTTGAAATCAACACCCTTATTCACACTTGTAAAATGTATTCAGTGTCTTGATACCTACTTTCATTATCTGTAGGTTGTCTCACATTTGTTAATGGTATACCTTAATGATTGGTAATCAAATGAAGTCTCATTGTGTTCGACCTCAACTCCTTTATTCACATGATGTAGACTTTCACCTTCAATGGATAGTGTAGAAGACCTCCATCTTACAGTAGCAACATTCCTAATATGTTGTTGTCCTTCATTGTACCGGTACCTATATGACTTCAGTGATCATGGGAGATCAAATTGTACTCCATTGTATACAAATATCTTCAGATTGATTTTGAGACTGGATTCCACTATGCCTTGTTTGTGACTATGAAAATCTATGGCACTTTGTGTTGCCTATTCATGGCCATGAAAAATTATTTGATATATTTCCACATGGATCTGTAGTGTAATTCAGATTGGAAGCCATGTGTACAAAGTCATTATAGATTGTAATATTCTCATGAGTAACTAGCACTTCTATCTCAGTCTCCATTACTCCACTTCTAGGAATTATAATGTATTTAGGCCATCACAGATACTCCTCTGACCTCACAAATTAGGGGGCATCTGTTACAGAAAATTTTGTCTCGCCCCATGCAACTTGATTGGATGGCCTTTCCATTTCCCTATGCAGACTTGAAGTCCCCTTTTGTACCTTCCATAGCTAAAAAATCACATTTTCCCACATATACTTGCCCTATCAGTTAGACACCAAGCGTATATGTAGGTTTCTCCACTACATCATTCGTACATTGGGTTTGGTGCTCAAAATTGAAAATTATGTCGAGTTCCATGCCATGTCACGAGATCCATGATCCTTGACCTTCCATATACTAGAAATTCTCTGACTCGGCCATTTAGTTCCATTTGAAGGCTATAAATTGAGCCATATCCAAGCCTTGAGAATATTCAACAATTAAACTTTGAGAGCAAAGACACTCTGGAGAAATTTCACTTCATGTTGAGTATGCATCCCATTGTCCTTGAAAGTCTGAACTCCTTGTTCAACCCCTGAGCTCTTCCTTCTTTGTGATGGAGAACCTCATTGTCTCCTTTATATGAGCTTGCTTTTGGTGGAGGATTGAAGTGGTGGAGACCTAGCTAGAGGGACTTAGTTTCTTAGTTCTGATATGTGTCGTTACAGAATTTTTTCACCTATATACTTCTGGTAATTATTTTACTAGAAATACTCTTTACTCATCCAGTTGATATCTTGCAAATATTTGAATTATTATTCCATGGGCATATTTTTCATGTATGTTAATGGATTATTCTAATCCATATTCTAACATTATATATTATCACTATATTCTTGTGTATCTTGGTTTTTGAGGACAAGTTGCAGGTATATAGCTTTGAGTTGCGTGCTCAACGATGGTCTTCATGGAATATATGAACGAGGTAGGCTCTTGGCCTTGTCTTGTTAGTATTTCATTTATATAGCATATTTGGGATTAGATTTGGTTTTTACGTGTCATTCTGTCTGTTTTGGTTTACCCCATGCAATAGAGATATTTTCCTCGTAACAATCACTCCTAGGGTTTCTAACAAAATTGAACCTAGCATAAAAGGTAACATGCAACAATTAACCAACTAATAGAGCATCCACCATAATACACCATGAACAAGCATTAAAACTTGAAGAAGAACACTTACTAGATAAAGCATTATGCATGAAGAAACCCTATCTCAACATTCATCCATTAAAACAATATAAAAACATCCAACAAAGTTCCTCCTTCCAAAGGAAGCATAAGTACTCCAAGAGAATTAAAGAGAGAAGAGAAGACAAGTAGTGATGATATCACTAGTGATGAGTTGTGATTTGATACAATGGAGAACTCCCTCTCTATATATGAGGTAACCAAGTGAATATGTCCACAATAATGTCTAAAAACAATGAATTTATTATACAAGAAGGGTTGACCACTCAAGTAGCCTCTAAAAATATATAATCATGCTAAAACATCAAAATAATCCCTCCAAAGCCACATGTGTGGGTGACATCATTCCCTAGGAATGTGTAGGAGGAATCCAAATGCCACATCTCATCATCAAGGTGTCAAGTATCGTGGAAGGTGACCTCTCCTCATAAGAGGTCATGTCTCATCATCAAAGATCCCAACTCATCAAAGTAGTGTCCCAATGGAAAGCAAGCACTAATTCATGACACCATCATCCATATGCTCAACATCCAAGGTGAAAAGACTAGCGTCCAAGGTGGAATGAAGGTGCATCTCATCTCTACATGATATCCAATCATGTACTAGTGCAACATCCTCCATCAAATTCTCAATAACCTCCGATGTACAACACCCAATGTGTGGGATTCTTCCTCATCTTTGTGTTTCCATGACTGTATCTGCAAAGTTAAAGCTCATATGTCCATCATCCAATAGGTGTGAGAGAATGTATTGGAGGGAGACAAGTCATCAAGTGGCCCAATTTTGTACATCACATGTGCAATGTCATATACAAAGTGCACAACATCCTAGGTGAAATCATAGGGGCATCCTCCAAATACTATGTCAAGTGCAAAAAATTCATTCAAAGTCATGGAATCAAGTGAAACCAACAATCAAAAGTGGAAATAGTCCTTAGAATCATACAAATTAAGCCATGTTTCGATACAAAAGACAAAATGAACAACTCTCATTGGGTATCCCTTCAAACTTCACACAACCCCAAGACTTTATGCAATTTGGAAAGTTTAGGTATGGGATGACCATTAAACGACCCTATTAGGTGTGCAAGTACCCAAGCAGAGAGATATTTCCCGGAAGTACCCGTCAGAGATATGTAATGAATGTGAGGTATTTATGGGGTTTAATTCTAGGCATGGGGTTATTAACATTCAAGACAATGTATGGACTCACCACCATGAGTGTCTTTGTAGAGGGTATGCTTAGCGCTTGAGTTACCCTTTCCTTGGTTCTTTTTTCATTTGAAACCACTTATTTTCCTTTTTCTTTATTTATTTGATTTGAAATTCCCCTTAAAAAGGTTTAAATCATTTATTATCACTTCCTTTGCTTTTCATTCGAGATGCATTCAAGTCCTCTTCAGTTGATAATGCATTTATTTGCATTAGGGATAGGGGATATCGCCATTAATGAGGGGGTATAGCTCAAGTATGGAGTTTTTCTTTTGAATGTCCTCAACATCCCTATCTTTATTATCGTCCAACTATAATCTACTTTTGGGCCTTTATCCCCTTCTTCTCATAATAGAATGAGGTACATGCCTTTTTTGTGCATGTAACCACCATTACCAAAAAGGTGGGAGAATGGAAGGATCAATAATGAAAAGTGGTAAGTATGACTGGGAATGGTATGCTACCCCTGTCAAGGAACCACCAGTAGTACCCCTTTTTCCCAAGAGTGACAACATGTGACTAGAGTGACTAGGATGGCCACCAAAAAATCATTACTTATGAGATTTGATTCATTATCCAACTTCAACCTATGATCATTATTCAAATTCCTAATGGATTAAATATGACACCTTGTATAAAACAAGGACTAATGTACCTCATAATGTATTGGAACACCATTTCCAAATGAGCCTTATTGATTAAGTGTGATGAGTCACACTAAAGAAAGATGCATCTAAGGGAGTTGTTGGGATATTCTAAGTAGACATGATGATCATCATCATCATTGAGATCATTGTATTCATTGCGAGCCACGAGACATGATCTCCTCTAGTTACTCCTAGGTGGGAGGGGGTAACATTTGGCTCCAACATGGGGACATGTGCTCACCATAGAGCACATGATAACCTCAACATCTCTATAATTCCAAGACCTGCAACCTTCATCTATCTAAAATCCTTCTACATTCTAACATTTAAACATTAGTAACATAAAGGCAAGGGGATGTTATCCACCCTATTTTATTAAAAATATAAAACCATGCGAGAAAGAAAAAACTTGTCATTTTCATGATTACATGGGATAAACTAACATGTATGCAATAAATAAAGAAATAGACAATTTCAATAAAGGAAACACAGTTCAATCAAGAAATCACGCAACATGACCTAACTAATCCTACTCTAATTTTATATGAAAGTTGAAAGGCTAGGTATAACCATTCAACTAGTGAATCCAACCTAACATTTTGTTGGAGTCAATATTTTTACCTTTGCACTTAGTTATGAACCAAAGAAAAAATATGTCAAGCACAATATAATCATGAGCCGAGATACTCACTACAACATAACCAAATAAAAATTGAGACTCATTAGGTTATGAAGGAGGAAAAATATCATGCCAATATGTGTCCCCATGGGTTTTTCTACTCATGTCTGAATAGGGTTGTGATAAGATGAAGGATCATAAGGTTGACTCAAAGGCTTCAAAGAATGACTATGTTGGCTTTAATCACTCCCTGAAGTTCAAGATGGAAACATAATAATCTAAAGAATTCCCGATGATTACCCAAGGAAGAAATGGGTGAAAATTGGGCATGGATATAGATGCCAAAAATTGTTTCCCCCAACTTAGGGCTTGTTGATTTGTATGCACCTGAAAATCCCTGCAATAAACCAGAGGTTGAAAAAAAAATATCGATAGATAAATTATCATCAAAAAGATAATTCCCAGTTGTATAGCAAGATGAGGAAAAATAAGGTTGGAGATATTCACTATTTAAATATTTGTGTCATGGGTGAATAATTCCCTTATAAGAATGTTCATTGAAATTTGAGCATAAAGGTGGCTGAAATTATTCTTCATAGAATAAATCCAAGTGCTCAAATTTGGTGGTAGTCTAAGTAACATTGTTAGAAACACGTTTGAAAATTTTAATAATATAGTATGTTAAACTATATTCAATGTATCATATTTCTTTTTCATTGTTTTCACAACATATAACTTTTAACACTTCCTAAGACTATTTTTTAGTTGTATCAATGAAATAAATCTCAAAAACGCTCCACTATTGGTCCCTACTAAAATTCTTTATGTCCCGAGTCATATATAAAATAAATTAGTTTACCCTTATAATCTAGCACTGCCTCATGGGGTTTTAACCAATTTGTTCCTGTGATCATATCATAAGATCCCAATATGGTAACATACAATGACATTTGGGTAATACATGCCCCAAGATAAACTTGTTTTTAACTAACTACCCTACCCCTTGTTTAACACCAAAATCCTTTTTGACCTTATTAAAATCCTCTTGACTATTTGACATCATCCCACATCTAGATAATGCATTACATAAAATAAACCTTTTATTTCTCCTGGATCTATCAATAATTAAAAACATGTTCCATTAATGTTACATGTCATCTCAAGTACTATTGACTAATGTTCAACTTTGTGGTTTTTAACCACTACATGAATCTTGTGGTTTTTTCCCAAATCAACTATAGTTTCATAGATTTATTCCTTTCCATATCCTCTTGATACATGCAGATACTCTCTCTGAAAATGAATCTCTCCACATGTCCAACACCCCCTCTTAGGAGGTTGCCTCAAACTCCCACACTGTGTAAATTTCAACCCGATACTCTATTGATTCTAATGCAATATAAAATTTCCCTACTACATCAATGGCCTCTAACCTATTGACCAATGTCTTTTGGTATCCATCATGTGGCCCCTTAGTGCATCATTTTTCCTTGTCATCAATCCATATGTGCTAACTAACTAATAACTTTTTATTTGTCCTCCTGAACTTGAAGGTGTAGATGGTCTCAACTAACCAATTCCCATAATGATCTGGATTATTTTCGGCATGAAATGAGAGCAAAGATATAATAAATAAATGTACAGAGATGTATCAGATATCCAACAATATAAAAAAAATATATCAGATATATAAACATAGAGATACAGTAATACACAATTTCTATTAATGAGCGCAATGTATATACTGTAAAACTACAGAGTGAAATACTCGCTAGAATGGTGGCAGCTTATCTCTGAGAAGATATGTGATGGGTATGCTCATTTGAAATAATATTATTACAATGAGGATCTAAAGGCATTTTTAACATAAATAAAATACAAAACCCTAACACCAGAAGATGAAAAACCAATAGTTTTGTGGACCCCATTTTGGGTAGTTTGGTGTATCAACTTCCTGGGGGCATAACTTTGGTATACGATCTCCATTTGTGGCACATGATAGTTTGTTGGAAAGGTATCATCGAGGAGATTAATTTTTTGGGATCAATGAGAGCCTTTGGATCTCATTGAGGTGATCGATCCTGAAAAAATTCATTTTGGCCCTTAAAATGGCCTCGAAAGTTTAGGAACCGAAAAACTGCTAAAAATAGTAAATTTCCATAACATTGTTTTGAGCCAGTTGAAATAGGTGGGTGGCCACCAATATCCACCTGGATTAATCCTCCCTCCTTAAGAAGCAATGGTCTCCATTGCATTGAGTTCCTGAGAGAGAGGGGGAAGTGTTTACTGAATCTGAGTCTTGGTGAGTTGCTCACCTTGTTGGAGAAGTTGTGTTGCTTAGTTTGTTGAACGTTGTCACAGACCTATTGTTGGACG
The DNA here is from genome assembly GCA_009831015.1 of Picea engelmannii. Lineage (NCBI taxonomy): Eukaryota > Viridiplantae > Streptophyta > Pinopsida > Pinales > Pinaceae > Picea > Picea engelmannii. Next base: position 44,279 of record ML846534.1, read on the forward strand.
GGTTGAGTCTATTCAACCAGTCAGGCCACATGATATTATTGTGTGCTTAAGGAATATTTTCACTTTTATACAATATTTTTGGCATGCTTCTATTGGATAGAAGGTGCTTGGGCTGAGGCTATAGTGGTTCCAGTGTCCTTTTGTTCACCTTTTGAACAGATTGTGAAGAAGCTAAATTTTGTAGTATGGGATACTACCTTGTAGAACTGTTTAGGTGGGAAAGTATTTGGAACTACCTCTGGTATCTTGTAGAGATGACCCCCCAGAGTAACAATGACACTACGGGGTCGAGACTCATAGATAGCATGGCACTTCCACATATATGGTTATCCCAAGTGAACATCATAGACATCCAACAAGGAAACATCACATAATACCTCATCCTTGAAGGATTGGATTTCGTATGACAATTGACACTACTGGCTAACAAGGAGGCATCATCCCTGGAAAATCTATCTGATATTATATGGTTGCAGGTTTGGTGTTGTTGAAAATCCCAACTGTTTGATGAAATCAACTGAGATGAGGTTTTTTTTGGCTTCGCTATCAACAATAAAATGCAGCGGGGTGCCCTTCACCCACACATATGAATGAAAAAGGTGCTCCCCCTCCTCAAGATCTGTTGGTTCTTCTGGTTGAATTGTTTGGTACACAACAATAGCAGTGGGGTCTACGTCGATGATCTGTCTTCTTCCAGTATTTTCTGAACCAGATTTTGAATCAAGGTTTGGCTCCTTTTCTTTGATCTCGGCCACCAATGATTTTTTTGAGAGACATTCATCAGTGTTGTTCCATGGTATTTTGTGGAAATCGCACCACCTTCCAATGTCCTTCTTCATCTTTCTGTTACCTTATTTTCCCATGTCTTGGATAGGTTTTCGGGACACTGTTTTTTAGAGAATTCTTTATCATACTTTTGTTGTTGCGGATTTTCAGACCCGAACTCCCTTTTTTTTTGTGCCTAAATTTCTACTCAATTTTGACATCATATCAATGGGCATCTCCCAGTTATGAGATGTCTAAGAAATCCATTTCGATTTGGATGTACCTATGCAGAGCCCCGCGATATTTCATAACCAAATGTCGCTCGGAGTCTTTGATACCAAGCTTGGTGCACAAGGTATGGAAATTATTTGTGAAACCTGACACTCTTTTCCCCCTCTCTTGCTATAGTGTGGACCATCTCATGTATTGGTTTTCATAGTTACCAATAGGGTAATATTGTTCCTTGACCACATCCACAAAAAAATCCCAAGTGGGCTTAGCCCCATATATTCCAGACTCCTCTATGGAACTTTTCTCTCAGTAAGTTTCCCACCAATGTTTGACATGGGGGAGAGCCTTAAGGAGTGCAAAGGTGATATTTTCCCTATTGGATAAATTGTGAATAAAGAAATAACCTTCTAGCATATTTAGCCATTTTTCTAGGGCATTTGCATTTATCCGTCCTTCAAATATGGGAATATAAAAATTAACTTGTACCTTGAAAGGTGAGGTGCCTCCAAAGTGGTCATTTGATGAAGACGCACCTGTTATCAACAAGCGTTGAAGGATGTGGGAAAAATTATCCATAATTTCATCCCTTTGTCGCATGAGATCTTGGTCAAGCAACATATTAATAGAATCATATGCTATTTCATTTTTATTTTCTTCCATCATGGAGGGTTTCTTGGGAGTGAGAGAGATATTTTCCTCAAGAGAGACAAACACTAGACCCAACTTTCTATACTCGGACCTCATTGGAGACATGCACTGAAAAACGTCCAAGAGCAACTTGCTCTGATACCACTGATTCAGATTATTTTTGGCACGAAATGAGAGCGGAGATATAATAAATAAATGTAAAAATATGTATCAGGTATCCAACAATAAAATATATATATATATATATATATATATATATATATATATATATATATTATATATATATCAGAGACATAAACACAAATATACAATAATACACAATTTCTATTAATGAGCGAAATGTACATACAGTAAAATTCGCTAGAATGGTGGCAACTTATCTCTAATAAGAGATGTGATGGCTATGCTCATTCACAAGAAAATGATTACAATGAGGCTCTAAAGGAATTTTTAACATAAATAAAATCCAAAACCCTAACCCCGGAAGATGAAAAGCCAACAATTATGTGGACCTCGTTTTGGGTAGTTTGGTGTATCAACTTCCCAGGGGTGTAAATTTGGCATACAATCTTTATTTGGGGATCACAATAGCTCGTTGGAAAGGTATCATCAAGGAGATTCATTTTTGGGGCTCAATTAGAGCCTTAGACTATCATTTAGGTGATCAATCCCAAAAAAACTTGATTTTGGACCTCAAATGGCCCTGGAAGTTTAGGAACCAAAAAACTGCTAAAAATAGTAAATTGCCAAAACATTGTTTTGAGCCAGTTGGAATAGGTGGGTGGCCACCGATATCCACCTGGATCACATAATTTCTTCCTTATTTATGATATCCCTTTGAAAAATCTCATGCAAATTATGGGTCATCAATATTCGAACGTTTGATCTGATGCTATAGTTTATCCCATACACAAATTTGTTGACCTACAACTTCTCTATGTTTAGATGTAGTGCATACATCAAAACTTACATAAATCCATATTCATACTTCGATACTAGCATATTACCCTATCTTAGGGAATTTAAATTGTTGAAATACCTTTCAATGAATTTCTCAAAGAGGGACCATTGTCTAAAATACTCATCAAAGAGTTCCCATGATTTAGAAACATTTGTACCCCCAATTGTGGTAATAAGGTCTTCCACAATAGTAATGCACTTCTTTTCAACTGGAAGATACTCATATGCACCTTGATATTAGAAGAAAAATATCTCAGTGCAAAGCACATGGCCATATTCTTAAGCCCTACTCCAACTAACTCTCCATTAGTGGAGCCCCAAAATTATGGAAACTTAAATTTTTATGGTTCTCTTTGACCATCATTATTATGATGTATTATTGGTGTTGGCATAACAAGAGCGGGGGTAAATTGGTATGAGAACTTTTTACCACTTTCAATCATAGTATATAAACTTCAACTTTATCAACAGTATATCATTTATGATTGCATTAAATATATCATGAGCATATAACCATAAGCAGTATCATCACATCAAATAGCCACATGCACGGTAAACCATAATTTACATGGAAACCCAAATGGGAGAAAACCACGGAATGATTTCTTATATATATCAAGAATACATTCACAGGAAGCACCAAATTCTAAATTATCCAGCATCGACTGGAAGGAGGCACCAACCCCCTGATTAAAAAACATCAACATAAAGGAAGATACAACTCTCTGAATCCTCCGACACCAACCAGAAGGAGGCATAAACCCCCTAATTTACAGGCACCAACTTGAAGGAAGCACCAACTCCTTGAGTTCTTTGGCACCAATTGGAAGGAGGCTACAATCCCCTTTCCTTGCCCCGTCCTGCTGCCATGAAATATAAGTGTAGATTCACTATCACTACCACTGATTAACTTGTAACTATCATTGTGACTAACACATCAACCAACTTGTCACTATCACATCAACCAATGTATCACTTTCACTGTCACATCAACCAACCTGTCATTGTCATTGTCACTGTCACATCAACTAACCTATTATTATCAGTGTCATAGATATACCATCATCAACCAACTATAACCAGATCCACTCACATGGATACCAAAACCATCACCATACCATGTACATCAGCCATGTACCAAAACCTATACCATATCATGTCCATCAACCATTTACATCAACTTGTGCCATACCATGTACATCAACCATGCTCATTAATCATCAACTATGTACATCAACCATGTACCACAACCTATACCATACCATGTACATCAACCTATACCATACCATATACATCAACCATGTACCATGTATCCAAGATGTGTCAATGTCTCAACAATATGCCTCAATAATGTGATAACATCACCATGACATATATCAAACCAGATACCAATATAGCCAATATATACTTCTAACAATGTATCATATCATCATAAAGGTGTATCATATCGTGTACCATCATCATCAAGACATGCCTCAAGCATGTACCATAAACATAACCCTCAATAACACATGTAAATAATACCTTTGATCATGTAGCAGACTTTATACACAAAATTACAGACATGTAGCTCTTCCTCAACTTTAGAAACAAGAGAATAACATCATCATCAAACTTTACCTCGGTCTCGCGGGACTAGTTTTGGATTATTCACAAACCATTAATTTCAACAAGCATAACTCTGTACCTACAATGAATAAATGTATGCAATTTTAACCACAAATGATATGAGATATTTCTTCCATCTCCTCAAAATTTCAGGGTCTGAAACTTCTCAAAACAGAAGTTATAGTGAAAACGGAAAACCTTCCTAAATTTTATCATATTATGGAGAGAAAACTTGTGCAGCATGCCACATGCTCAATATTTGATATCAGATCCTAAAACCCACACAAAAGATACTACGAACTGTTATATTTCCACTAAAATTTGTCTCATATAATTCGGATCCTCTATGAAGAAGTTATGATTTTTTTACCTAGAACACCTTTTTGAGACTAGTTTTGGGACTACTCAAAAACCCTATCTTCCACAGAGTGTATATCCACAAATACAACGACCCAAAATATGACATGTTTACCATAGTTACCTTGACATGTCTTCTCAACCTCCTCCAATTTTCTCTATCCGATTCATTCTAGAAAAATCATTATAGAGAAAATGGTAAGATGATTTTTAAATAACATACCTTAGAACACATCATCACAATACTTCATCCTCTCTTGGAATTTCTCCCTTATTTACTTCGTCTTCCCTCTGAAATTCTCCTTAGATCTCTGTAGTGTCCCCAAGACCGAGCCCCTTGTAAATTTGATGTATGAAATGAATTGTAAATATGTGTTATAGGCTGGTGAGCCAAGTTTGTATAAGCTAGTGGGCTTATGTGATTGTTAGGCCAAAGAGCCTAAGGGTTGGAGGCCAAGGGATTGATTTTGTACCTGTATGTATGCAACACATTAACAAAATATAAACATCGCCACGTGCAAACCGACACGATGAATGAGTGAAGGGGGACTAAGCATCCATAGAGAGGGCAATAAATTAGGGGCTAGAAGGTGGGAAAAGGGACTAAGTGTTGAGCCTAGGGGCTTAAGCCTTGGGAATAATATTTTATTATTATTCTAAAGAACATGTGCATTTTATGTTTTATTTTTATTCTAAGTTCCTGGAAAAGTGAAAACATGCAAAGGGAATGCATGTTGATGGAACGCATGCAGTTCCAAGGGTGACAAGTGTCAACCCTGGTGCATGCAAATAAAATGGTGGAGATGAGCCATGAGAGGGGCCCCTTGTCCATTCCACCCGACTGTCTGAGCGCATACAGAGCTCTGAACAGTACGACCGACCCAACCTCTACAAGAATACCTCATGTGTTTCTGAGAGCCGAGAAGCCTGTGTTCATTTCTAAAAAGTTGGGTTCACCCTCTCCGTTCTAAGCCATGGAGTCTGTGTCGAACCTTGCGGGAATTTCTTGTCACGCAATCCCAAAAACCATCACCGTGAGACCTTGCCACCATTGTTGAGCCTGTTTGGGAATCCCGAGTCTGTATTCTTGGTTGATTGTGGTGGCCACGCAGATCTGGACTGCGCGTGGCTTTCTGTCCAGTGCAAGTTGTGATTGAGCCTGTGTATGACCTCTCTCCAGGTGAGGGAGGTGACTGTTGTTGAAAGAGGCAGGTTTTCAAGCCTGTGAGAAACTCTTTCCAGGTGAGAGAGTTTGTTGGGAAGTGGTTTCTTTCAGAGAGTGTCCAGCACTAGCTTCAGGCTCTGAGACTTCCTGATCCGACCTGTTTCCGAGACCTAGAGAGGGAGGTGTAGCACCAATGGACTGTGCTTGTGAAGGTGTATACTCCCAGGTGGAACAAGCATGTGGGGAATGAGAGTATGGAAGTAGTGGGCGTAAGATGGCATCCCAGGAAGAATCCTTCTAGTTATTTTGTGCTTCTTTCCTTGCAACCTCAGCCTAGCCTAGGATTCCTTGCCTTGGGGTGGAGCTTAGTCCCATCCCGAGGGTGACCCACTGCTGAGCTGACGAGCAATGTGGTATAAGGCTGGGAGGTTCGTGGAAGGCCTGCATGTGGTTGGTGGAATCGCTAAGGTTTTTTCAAAGATAAGTATTAGAAGATGTTTTATTCATAATTCTGCATCTCTATGTAATTATAACTATCATGTATTCTATTGTGCATATCAATTTAATGTTAATGTTATGGATTGTATATTATAGCAGTAAATAATATGTTTACTATGAGCTCAAATGTATTCTTTGCTTAAATGCATGTGGATTATACAAGGCCTATATGAGCTATGTAAAAGAGCGTTACAATTTGGTATCAGAGCGATTAAGCCTGGGTAACAGAAAAGGTGTGTTACAGTTTGGTATCAGAGCCAAGGTTTCGACACTGAGCCTAGATGGGCCAGTTGAGTGGTCTTTGGACCGAGGGTGTGAGGAAAAATTGTGTATGGAAGACAGATTTTGGACCCTGGAATGATCTAGGTGTGTCAAGGAGTTACTTGACATGCTTACAAGCTCAAGAGGTATAGCGGTGTTGTGAAACTGCAGCCGGTGTGGTCTATGGCCACAGGGAGAGAGGAATCCATACCAGAAGTGTTGGAGGCTTAGGATCTGTTTGGGAGGAAAGGCTAACCCTTGTGACCATCGGATCTGGAAAGTGTGCACAAGGTTTAAAAAACCTTTGGAGTTGCATAAGAGCGTGAGAATCACGATATACGAACTCCCGAAAACCCAAGAAGATCTATGCTGTAGATCTGGGAGGAAGGCTCGACCATTAGATCTGGCAGAGTCGCGCTTGAGTTAGTCGTGAAAACCTTTCGGATTTCACAAAGTCGGGAGATGGGAAGTGAGGGAGGTGAACACCTCCAAAACCCAAAACCCGAAATCCCAAAACGATCTACACCGTACATCGTAGGAAGAGACTTGACCGTCGGATCAAGTTGACAAGCAAACCGTAATTTCAAGATTTCAGCAAACGAAAGTTCGAAATGTGGGATACACAGACTCCCGATGCCTAAAACCCCGAAACGCAGAAAATATATGCGTCGTAGATCTAAGAGGGGACCTAACCATTGGATTTTTTCTTGGAATGGGCATGGGTGCATGTATGTGTACCACATGCCAGAGAATTGAAAAGAAAGGCGAGAGCAGTGGGACCCGATGACATCATCATAGGTGACGTGGAACCACTGGAGGGTTCCACTCGCCACTATAGATGTGGAGACATTTTTGCTATGTGGTCCCAGAGGATAAAGTAAATCGAAATTTTGGAAGTTGGGGGTTGGAAAGGAAAGCAAATCTGGGAATCTCAAGAACCGAAACCCCAAAACCTGAAGTCCTGAGTTCCTGAAATCTTTGGAGACGGAAGAACCGTAGCATATTTTAAGGACGACAGCTATGTTGTGGGCCCAGAGAGCAAGGAAACCGAATTTTTGAAATTCGGGAATTGAGGCGACAAAGAGTGGGAGTCGTTGCAACGTGAATTTATGGTCATGAAATCCTGAAAGGATCTGAACCGTTAGATCCAACTAATCAAGGATCGTTGGATCTCGTACAGGAAACCGTGTATCGAATTTCGAGGATAGTAGTGACAAGAGGTTGGGAGTCACTGCATTGTGAACTCCTAGGTACCGAAAACCCAAAGTCCCAAAATTTTCGAAGGACATAAGAACCATCGAGGATTTAACTGTTGGACCCTCGTGGACAAAAACCCCGAAAAATGAAGTCCCGAAAATTGCAGAGCCGACAGGGCTCAGAAAACCTTGTGAAGTCAAATGTTTCTCACTCACGTTGGTTTATGATTATTGTGATTTTATTAAAGGTTTAAGGCATGACAAACTTCAGATTGATGGCACATTGCGTGTACAGAGTTCAACGAGTTTCAAGACACCAGTTAATCGACGTCGAGTATAGAAATGGAAGAGGTGTGGATTGCCTCCATTTCAAAGGACAAAAGAGAAGGAAGAGATGAAAACCTAATATTCGAAGGATTGAACTCCAATGGGCATGGAAGAGAATTAGAAAAGGAAGGGAACATAATGAAAATCATTGAAGGATTGCAAAGAGATGCCCAGGCACGCCGACCTGATAGCCGAAAGCTGATGAAAGTTAGGGATCGACAGGGTGAATTCAACTTAAAAATGTTGAAGAGCCTGGAAAGAATAGAAAAGAAATTGGAAAACGAGAGTGACACCAGCAGATCAAGAAGTTTCAGAACCCATGAGAGGAGAAGAAGATCGAGGAGTGGTAGCATACATTACCGTCTCTCCCCGAAGAATTATGGCAAGGAAACACACAGTAGTTCAAGCCCGTCCCCTACCAAAAAACACCGAAAATATGAAAAGGATGAATTGAAAGGGGAGATGAACAAGATCAATCCTCCAATGTTTGATGGAGAACATAAGAAGGAGGAAGATGCCGAGACATGGTGTCTTGGCATGAAGAAATATTTCCAACTGCAGAACTACTCCACTCATGCAGAAGGAAGAATTGTGATGTACCAGCTAAAAGGAAAAGCATCCATGTGGAGGGATCAGTTTGTGCAAGTGCAACACATCAGAGAGAAATATATCACTTGGAAGGAGTTTAAGAGGTATTTCTAGAAGAAATATCTGACCAAAAGATACTATGACAGAAAGATGAAGGAGTTCTTCGAACTCGAGCTAGGAAACATGACCATTGATGAGTACGAACAAAGTTTCTTGGAACCGTTGAAGTATGTTTCATTCATCAAAGATAAGACTGTCAAGATTCATAGGTATCTGAGTGGACTGCCACCTTCCATTGGTGATAAGATTCAGTATGATGATCCTAAGACTATGGAAGAAAAAATAAGAAGGGCGAAATGCTTGTATGAACAACAAAGAGAAAATCCTACCATTCGTAAGGCTTGGAATGATCAAAGGAAGTTTAAGAAGGAACAAAGGCAGAAGGGAAACAAACCTCCCTTTTTCATAAATAATCCTCAAGGACATCCATCATTTAGAGAGCCGAGAATGGCTGAAGTGGGAGAACAAAGGCAAAGACAGATGCCCATTTAGTGTTGGGGCTGTAAAGGGGACCAAAAATACAGAGATTGTCCCCATAAAAATGGCAAAGAAAGAGCTATCCATACCATTCAACAAGATGCAACAGTGGAGGACATGGGCAACAGGATGCCAAGGATCTACGCAACCCTAGACAACAAGCAAACATAATTTCAATCACACATGATTGAAGTGGAAGGTATGATTAACAACCGACCACTTATTATTTTAATTGATTCAGGGGCTAGCCATAGTTATGTAGATCGTAGGGTGGTGGAAAGTTTTCATTTAACAAGAAGCAAACATGAAAAGTCTTTTCTAGTGCAGTTGGCCAAAGGAACCAGAAGTAAGGTCAATGAATTGGTTAAGTCATGTTCAGTGGACATGGGTGGATTGATCACTAAGGTTGAATTGAATATTCTGCCTTTAGGCTCTTACAACTGCTTAATTGGGATGGACTGGTTGGACCAACACCATGCCCTTCTGGATTGTTGTAACAAGAGGTTCACATGCCTGAATGAAGAAGGAAATTAGGTAACAGTCCAAGGAATTCCCAGAGCCGTGGCTATTAGACAAAATCTCAGCCATGCAGCTGAAGAAGTGTTACAGGAAAGGCTGTCAATTATTTGTAGCTTGTGTGGAAGAAGCATCCAGAGATGCAGTCTCAAAGATTGGAGACCATGAGGTACTCACAGAGTTGAAATATGTATTTCAGGAGATATTTGGACTACCTCCGAAGAGGGACATCGATTTTTCTATAAATTTGATGCCTGGAGCAGCTCCAGTTTCAAAGGCTCCTTATAGAATGAGTACGCCAGAGCTGAAAGAGTTGCAATTGCAGCTTGAAGATATTTTGAAGAAGGGGTACATTCACCCAAGCATGTCACCTTGGGGTGACCCAATCCTATTCGTGAAGAAGAAATATGGGACGTTGAGGTTGTGCATTGATTTCTAGCAGTTGAATAAGGTAATTGTCAAGAACACATATCCTTTGCCAAGGATCGATGATCTTTTCGATCAGTTGAAGGGTGAAAAAATATTTTCAAAGATAGATCTCAGATCTGGATATCACCAGGTGAGAATAAATGAGGAGGACATCAACAAGACCACCTTTAGAACAAGGTACGGTCATTACGAGTTCACAGTGGTGACATTTGGACTGTCAAATGCACCTGTTGTTTTTATGTGCTTGATGAATGTTGTATTCAGGAACTATTTAGACAAGTTTGTCATAGTCTTCCTGGATGACATCTTGGTGTATTCCAAGTCAGAGGAAGAGGATGAGAAACACCTGAGGATGGTGCTGCAAGTGTTGAGAGAACACCGGTTGTATGCCAAGTTGAGAAAATGCTCATTTTACGAAAGGCAGATCCATTACTTGGGACATATTATTTCAGAAGAAGGGATTGTTTTGGATCCTGAAAAGGTTGAGGCCATCCAAGAATGGTCAGCACCAAAGAATGTGGTAGAATTTAGATCTTTTATGGGTCTGGAAGGTTACTACAGAAGGTTTATAGCCGAATTCTCAAAGATATCTCACCCTATCACTTCCTCACAAAGGAAGGAGAAGAAGTTTCAGTGGACTGAAGAGTGTGAGAGCAGTTTCCAGTGATTGAAGCTGTTGTTAACCAATGCTCCAATCTTGAAGATTGTAGATCCAAATATGAATTTTGTGGTGTGCACAGATGCATGTAAGGAGGGGCTAGGAGGAGTTCTCAGCCAAGAGGGATTTGTAATCTGTTATGAGTCCCGAAAGATGAAAGAGCGTGAAAGGAATTATTCCACTCACTATTTAGAGCTGGCAGCAATCGTCCACACATTGAGGAAATGAAGACATTACCTCATGGAAAATATATTCGATTTGAGAACAGACCACAATGGTCTGAAGTATTTATTTGATCAGCCAACTTTAAATGACAGGAAAACCAAATGGCTAGAGGTTCTGTGTGAATATGACTTTGATATCAAGCATATCAAAGGGAAAGAAAATAAGGTGGTTGATGCACTCAGCAGAAAAGTGCACGAATTACATGCTACATCCATTAGCATGTACAGGACTGATATTAAGGACAGAATTTTGGAAGCTGCAAATGTTGATTTGTAGTATAGAGGTATGGTAGCAAAGCTACAACAGTGTGAGAGACCACAGACCCAGGGAAGTTACACCTTGGGAATTGATAGCTTACTTTTGTATAAAAACAGAGTGTATGTACCCAATGTCCGAGAATTGAAGCTGGCAATTCTAAAAGAAATGCATAACATGGCTTATGCTGGACATCCTGGATATCAGAAGACTGTGGAAGCAGTCAAAAGCCATTACTTTTGGCTAGGTCTGAAGAAAGAAATCGTTGAATAAATCACCAGATGTATGGAGTGCCAAAAAGTTAAGGCTGAGCATAGGCACCCAGCAGGGTTGCTGCAGCCTCTACCAATTTCCGAGTGGAAATGGGAAGTGGTGACAATGGATTTTATTATGGGATTACCCAGAACAAGCAAGCATCATGATTCAATCATGGTGGTGGTGGACAAGCTTACAAAAGCTGCACATTTTATTCCACTGAAAACCACTCACAGGGCAGCAGATGTTGCTGATATTTTCTTAAAATAAGTGGCACGCTTGCACAGAATTCCTAAGACGATTGTGTCTGATAGGGACCCGAAATTCACCTCGAAATTCACCTCGAATTTCTAGAAAGGACTGTTCAAGGGATTCAGAACGAATCTGAACTTTAGTATAGCATATCATCCTGAGTATGATGGATAGACAGAGAGGGTGAATAGAGTAATAGAAGACATACTAAGAATGTATGTGATGGATAAATCATCAAGGTGGGAAGACTATCTGCATTTGGTAGAATTCGCCTACAATAATGGGTATCATACATCATTGAAGATGAGCCCATTCAAATCACTTTATGGAAGAAAGTGAAACACTCCAGTGAGTTGGTATAATCAAGCTGACAGAGAAATAGTTGGGCCTGAGCTGCTCAAAGAGATGGAAGACCAAATGATAAGAATTAAACAGAATTTGAAAGCTGCCTGGGACAGGCAGAAAAGTTATGCTAATAGTAACAGAACCCACAGAGAATTCAAAGTGGGTGACCATGTTTTCCTGAAAGTGAAAACTAACAGAAGTTCCTAAAGTTGGGAAGTTGTGCCAAGTTAGCAGCGAGATTTTGTGGGTCGTTTGAGATCCTGGAAAGGATTGGGCCAGTTGCATACATGCTTGCATTACCTGCATCTATGACTGTATATAATGTGTTTCATGTTTCACTGCTAAATAAATATATACCTGATGCTAATCGGTATGAGAACTTTTTACCACTTTCAATCATAGTATATAAACTTCAACTTTATCAGCAGTATATCATTTATGATTGCATTGAATATATCATGAGCATATAACCATAAGTAGTATCATCACATCAAATAACCACATGCACAGTAAACCATAATTTACATGGAAACCAAAATGGGAGAAAACCACATAATGATTTCTTATATATATCAAGAATACATTCATAGGAAGCACCAACTTCTAAATTATCCAGCATTGACTGGAAGGAGGCACCAACCCCCTAATTAAAAAGCATCAACATAAAAGAAGATACAACTTTCTGAATTATCCGACACCAACCAGAAGGAGGCACAAACCCCCTAATTTACAGGCACCAATATGAAGGAAGAACCAACTCCTTGAGTTCTTTGGCACCAACTGGAAAGAGGCTACAATCCCCTTTCCTTGCCTCGTCCTGCTGCCATGAAATATAAGTGTAGACTCACTATCACTACCACTGAATAAATTGTAACTATCATTGTGACTAACACATCAACCAACTTGTCACTATCACATCAACCAATGTATCACTATCACTGTCACATCAACCAACCTGTCATTATCATTATCACTATCACATCAACTAACCTATCATTATCAGTGTCATAGATATACCATCATCAACCAACTATAACCAGACCCACTCACATGGATACCAAAACCATCACCATACCATGTACATCAGCCATGTACCAAAACCTATACCATATCATGTCCATCAACCATGTACATCAACCTGTGCCATACCATGTACATCAACCATGCTCATTAATCATCAACTATGTACATCAACCATGTACCACAACCTGTACCATACCATGTACATCAACCTATACCATACCATATACATCAACCATGTACCATGTATCCAAGATGTGTCAATGTCTCAACAATATGCCTCAATAATGTGATAACATCACCATGACATATATCAAACCAGATACCAATATAGCCAATATATACTTCTAACAATGTATCATATCATCATAAAGGTGTATCATATCATGTACCATCATCATCAAGACATGCCTCAAGCATGTACCATAAACATAACCCTCAATAACACATGTAAATAATACCTTTGATCATGTAGCAAACTTTATACACAAAATTACAGACATGTAGCTCTTCCTCAACTTTAGAAACAAGAGAATAGCATCATCATCAAACTTTACCTCAGTCTCGCGAGACTAGTTTTGGATTATTCACAAACCCTTAATTTCAACAAGCATAACTTTGTACCTGCAATGAATAAATGTATGCAATTTTAACCACAAATGATATGAGATATTTCTTCCATCTCCTCAAAATTTCAGGGTCTGAAACTTCTCAGAACAGAAGTTATAGTGAAAATGGAAAACCTTCCTGAATTTTATTATATTATGGAGAGAAAACTTGTGCAGCATGCCACATGCTCAATATTTGATATCAGATCCTAAAACTCACACAAAAGATACTACGAATTTTTATGTTTCCACTAAAATTTGTCTCATATAATTTGGACCCTCTATGAAGAAGTTATGATTTTTTTACCTGGAACACCTTTTTGAGACTAGTTTTGGGACTAGTCAAAAACCCTATCTTCCACGGAGTGTATATCCACAAATACAACGACCCAACATATGACATGTTTACCATAGTTACCTTGACATGTCTTCTCAACCTCCTCCAATTTTCTCTATCTTATTCATTCTAGAAAAATCATTATAGAGAAAATGGTAAGATGAATTTTAAATAACATACCTTAGAACACATCATCACAATACTTCATCCTCTCTTGGAATTTTTCCCTTATTTACTTCATCTTCCCTCTAAAATTCTCCTTAGATCTCTGTAGTGTCCCCAAGACCGATCCCCTTGTAAATATGATGTATGAAATGAATTGTAAATATGTGTTATAGGCTGGTGAGCCAAGTTTGTATAAGCTAGTGGGCTTATGTGATTGTTAGGCCAGAGAGACTAAGGGTTGGAGGCCAAGGGCCTGATTTTGTACCTGTATGTATGCAGCACATTAATAAAATATAAACACCGCCGCGTGCAGACCGACACGATGAATGAGTGAAGGGGGACTAAGCATCCATAGAGAGGGCAATGAATTAGGGGATGGAAGGTGGGAAAAGGGGCTAAGTGTTGAGCCTAGGGGCTTAAGCCTTGGGAATAATATTTTATTATTATTCCAAAGAACATGTACATTTTATGTTTTATTTTTATTCTAAGTTCCTGGCAAAGGGAAAACGTGTAAAGGGGATCCATGTTGATGGAACACATGTAGTGCCAAGGGCGACAAGTGTCAACCCTAGTGCATGCAAATAAAATGACAAAGATGAGCCATGAGAGGGGACCCTCCTCCATTCCACCCGACTGCTTGAGCACATATAGAGCTCTGAACAGTACGACCGACCCAACCTCTGCAAGAATACCTTGTGTGTTTCTGAGATCCGAGAAGCTTGGGTTTGTTTCTGAAAAGTCGGGTTCACCCTCTCTGTTCTGAGCCATGGAGTCTGTGTCGAACCTTGCAGGAATTGCTTGTCACGCAATCCAGAAAACCATCACCATGAGACCTTACCACCATTGTTGAGCCTGTTTGGGAAGCCCGAGTCTGTATTCCTGGTTGATTGTGGTGGCCATGCAGAGCTGGATTGCGTGTGGCTTTCTGGCTAGTGCAAGTTGTGATTGAGCCAATGTATGACCTCTCTCGAGGTGAGGGAGGTGACTGTTGTTGAAAGAGGCAGGTTGTCAAGCCTGTGAGCAACTCTTTCCAGGTGAGAGAGTTTGTTGGGAAGTGGTTTCTTCCAGAGAGTGTCTAGCACCAGCTTCAGGCTTTGAGACTTCCTGATCCAACCTGTTTCCGAGACCCAAAGAGGGAGGTTTAGAACCAATGGACTGTGCTTGTGAAGGTGTATATTCCCGGGCGGAATAGGCATGTGGGGAATGAGATTCTGGAAGTAGTGGGCGTAAGATGGCATCCTGGGAAGAATCCTTCCAGTCATTCTATGTTTCTTTCCCTGCAACCTCAGCCTAGCCTAGGATTCCTTGCCTTGGGGTGGAGCTTAGTCCCAGCTCAGGGGTGACCCACTGCTGAGCTGACGAGCAATTTGGTCTAAGGCTGGGAGGTTCATGGAAGGCCTGCATGTGGTTGGTGGAATCACCAAGGTTTTTTCAAAGATAAGTATCGGAAGATGTTTTATTCATAATTTTGCATCTCTGTGTAATTATAACTATCCTGTATTCTGCTGTGCATATCAATTTAATGTTAATGCTATGGATTGTATGTTATAGCAGTAAATAATATGTTTACTCTGAGAACAAATGTATTATTTTCTTAAATGCATGTAGATTATACAAGGCCTATATGAGCTATGTAAAATAGCGTTACAATTTGGTATCAAAACGATTTAGCCTAGGTAACAGAAAAGGTGTGTTACAGTTTGGTATCAAAGCCAATTTTTCGACGCTGAGCCTAGATGGGCCAGTTGAGTGGTCTTTGGACTGAGGGTGTGAGGAGAAATTGTGTCTGGAGGACCGATTTCGGAACCTGGAATAATCTAGGTGTGTCAAGGAGTTACTTGACGTGCTTACAAGCTTAGGAGGTATAGCAGTGTTTTGAAACCACCACCAGTGTGGTCTATGGCCACAAGGAGAGAGGACTCCACACCAGAAGTGTTGGAAGCTTAGGATCTGTTCGGGAGGGAAGGCGAACCCTCATGACCGTTGGATCTGGAAAGTGTGCACAAGGTTTAAAAAACCTTTGGAGTTGCACAAGAGCGTGGGAATTGCAATACGCGAACTCCCGAAAAGCCAAGAAGATCTACGGTGTAGATCTAGGAGGAAGGCTTGACCGTTAGATCTAGCAGAGTTGCGCTTGAGTTATTCACAAAAACCTTTCGGATTTCGCAAAGTCGAGAGATGGGAAGTGAGGGTGGTGAACACCTCCAAAACTTGAAGCACGGAATCCCAAAATGATCTACACCTTAGATTGTAGGAAGGGAGTTGACTGTCGGATCAAGTTGATGAGCAAACTGTAATTTCAGGATTTCAGCAAACGGAAGTTTGAAATGTGGGATACACGGACTCCCGATGCCCGAAACCCCGAAATGCAAAAAATATCTGCGCCCTATATCTAAGAGGGGACCTAACCGTTGGATTTTTGCTTGGAATAGATGTGGGTGTATGTATGTGTACCACGTGCAAGAGAATTGAAAAGATGGGCGAGAGCGGTGGGACTTGATGACATCATCATAGGTGACATGGAACCACCTGAGGGTGTCACTCGCCACTGTAGATGTGGAGACAGTTGTGTTGTGTGGGCCCAGAGGATAAAGTAAATCAAAATTTCGGAAGTCGGGGGTTGGAAAGGAAAGCAAGTCTGGGAGTCTCAAGAACTGAAACCCTGAAACCCGAAGTCTTGAATTCCCAAAATCTTCGAAGACGGAAGAACCGTAGTAGATTTTAAGGGCGACAACTATGTTGTGGACCCAGAGAAAAAGGAAACTGGATTTTTGGAATTTGGAAATTGAGGTGACAAAGAGTGGGAGTCGTTGCAACGTGAATTTTTGGTCATGTAATCCCAAAAGGATCTAGACCGTTAGATCCAACTAATCGAGGATCGTTGGATCTCGTACAGGAAACCGTGTATCGGATTTTGCGGATAGTAGTGACAAGAGGTTGGGAGTCACTTCATCATGAATTCCCAGGTACCGAAAACCCGAAGTCCCAAATTTTTTGAAGGACATAAGAACTGTTGAGGATTTAACTATTGGATCCTCAAGGACAAAAACCCCGAAAAATGAAGTCCCGAAAATTGCAGAGCCGACAGGGCTCAGAAAACCTTGTGAAGTCAAATGTTTCTCACTCACATTGGTTTATGATTATTGTGATTTTATTAAAGGTTTAAGGCCTAACAAACTTCGGATTGATTTCACATTGCGTGTGCAGAGTTCAACGAGTGTCAAGACACCAGTTAATCGACGTCGAGTATAGAAATGGAAGAGGTGTGGATTGCCTCCATTTCAGAGGGCGAAAGAGAAGGAAGAGATGACAACCTGGGAGTCGAAGGATCAAACTCCAATGGGAATTGAAGAGAATTAGACAAGGAAGGGCACATAATGAAAATCATTGAAGGATTGCAAATAGATGTTCAGGCACGCCGAGCTGATAGCTGAAAGCTCATGAAAGTCAGGGATCGGCAGGGTGAATTCAACTTAAAAATGTTGAAGAGCCTAGAAAGAATAGAAAAGAAATTGGAAAACGAGAGTGACACCAGGAGATCAAGAAGTGTCAGAACCCATGAGAGGAGAAGAAGATCGAGGAGTGGTAGTAGACATTACCGTTTCTCCCCAAAGCGTTCTGGCAGGGAAACACACAGTAGTTCAAGCCCATCCCCTACCAAAAAACACTGAAAAAGATGGAAAGGATGAATTGAAAGGGGATATGAACAAGATCAATCCTCCAATGTTTGATGGATAACATAAGAAGGAGGAAGATTCCGAGACATGGTCGCTTGGCATGAAGAAATATTTCCAACTGCAGAACTACTCCGCTCATGCAGAAGGAAGAATTGCGATGTACCAACTAAAAGGAAAAGCATCCATGTGGTGGGATCAATTTGTGCAAGTGCAGCACATCAGAGAGAAAGATATCACTTGGAAGGAGTTTAAGAGGTATTTCGAGAAGAAATATCTGACCAAAAGATACTATGACAGAAAGATGAAGGAGTTTTTCGAACTCAAGCTAGGCAACATGACCATTGATGAGTACGAACGAAGTTTCCTGGAACTGCTGAAGTATGTTCCATTCATCAAACATGAGACTGTCAAGATTTAGAGGTATCTAAGTGGACTGCCACCTTCCATCGGTGATAAGATTCAGTATGATGATCCTAAGACTATGGAAGAAACAATAAGAAGGGTGAAATGCTTGTATGAACAACAAAGAAAAAAGCCTACCATTCGGAAGGCTTGGAATGATTAGAGGAAGTTTAAGAAGGAACAGAGGCAGAAGGGAAACAAACCTGCCTTTTTCAGAAATAATCCTCAAGGACATCCATCGTTTAGAGAGCCGCACATGGCTGAAGTGGGAGAACAAAGGCAGAGACAGAAACCCATTCAGCATTAGGGTTGTAAAGGGGACCAGAAATACAGAGATTGTCCCCATAAAAATGGCAAAGAAAGAGTTGTCCATACTATTCAAAAAGTTGAAATAGTGGAGGACATGGGCAGCAGAATTCCAAGGATCTATGCAGCCCTAGAAAACAGACAAGCAGAATTTCAATCACACATGATTGAAGTGGAAGGTATGATTAACAACCAACCACTTATTATTTTAATTGATTCATGGGCTAGCCATAGTTATGTAGATTCTAGGGTGGTGGAAATTTTTCATTTAACAAGAAGCAAACATGAAAATTCTTGTCTAGTGCAGTTGGCCACAGGAACCGGAAGGAAGGTCACTGAATTGGTTAAGTCTTGTTCAGTGGACATGGGTGGATTGAGCACTAAGGCTGAATTGAATATTCTGCCTTTAGGTTCTTACGACTGCTTAATTGGGATGGAATGGTTGGACCATCACCATGCTTTTTTGGACTGTCATAACAAGAGGTTCACATGCCTGAATGAGGAAGGAAAGTAGGTAATAGTCCAAGGAATTCCCAGACCCGTGCCTGTTAGAGAAATCTCAGCCATGCAACTGAAGAAGTGTTACAGGAAAGGCTGTCAATTATTTGCAGCTCGTGTGGAAGAAGCATCCAGAGATGCAATCTCAAATATTGGAGACCATGAGGTACTCACAGAGTTCAAAGACGTATTTCAGGAGGTACCTGGACTACCTCTGAAGAGGGACATCGATTTTTCTATAAATTTGATGCCTGGAGCATCTCCAGTTTCGAAGGCTCCTTATAGAATGAGTACGCCAGAGCTGAAAGAGTTGCAATTGCAGCTTGAAGAGATTTTGAAGAAGGGGTACATTCACCCAAGCATGTCACCTTGGGGTGCCCTGGTCCTATTCGTGAAGAAGAAAGATGGGATGTTGAGGTTGTGAATTGATTTCCGGCAGTTGAATAAGGTAACTTTCAAGAACAAGTATCCTCTACCAAGGATCGATGATCTTTTCGATCAATTGAAGGGTGCGAAAATATTTTCAAAGATAGATCTCAGATCTGGATATCACCAGGTGAGAATAAATGAGGAGGACATTAGCAAGATCGCCTTTAGAACAAGGTATGGTTATTACGATTTCACAGTGGTGTCGTTTGGACTGTCAAACGCACCTGTTGTTTTTATGTGCTTGATAAATGGTCTATTCAGGAACTATTTAGACAAGTTTGTCATAGTCTTCCTGGATGACATCTTGGTGTATTCCAAGTCAAAGGAAGAGCATGAGAAACACCTGAGGATGGTGTTGCAAGTGTTGAGAGAACACCGGCTATATGTCAAGTTAAGAAAATGCTCATTTTACCAAAGGTAGATCCATTACTTGGGACATATTATTTCAGAAGAAGGAATCATTGTGGATCCTGAAAAGGTTGAGGCCATACGAGAATGGTCAGTGCCAAGGAATGTGGCAGAAGTTATATCTTTTATGGGTCTGGAAGGCTACTACAGAAGGTTTATAGCCAGATTCTCAAAGATAGCTCACCCTATCACATCCTTGCAAAGGAAGGAGAAGAAGTTTCAGTGGACTGAAGAGTGTGAGAGCAGTTTCCAGCGATTGAAGCAGTTGTTAACCAGTGCTCCAATCCTGAAGATTTTAGATCCAAATATGAATTTCATGGTGTGCATAGATGCATGTAAGGAGGGGCTGGGAGGAGTTCTAGGCTAAGAGGGATTTGTAATCTGTTATGAGTCCCGAAATCTGAAAGAGAATGAAATGAATTATTCCACTCACGATTTAGAGCTGGCAGCAATCGTCCACACATTGAGGAAATGGAGACATTACCTCATGGGAAGGAGATTTGAATTGAGAACATACCACAACGATCTGAAGTATTTATTTGATCATTCAACTTTAAATGCCAGGAAAACCAGATGGATGGAGTTTCTATGTGAATATGACTTTGATATCAAGCATATCAAAGGGAAAGAAAATAAGGTGGTTGATGCACTCAGCAGAAAAGCACATGAATTAAAGGCTGCAGCCATTAGCATGTACAGGATTGAGATTAAGGACAGAATTTTGGAAGTTGCAAATGTTGATTTGCAGTACAGAGGTCTGGTAGAAAAGCTACAGCAGTGTGAGAGACCACATACCCAGGGAGGTTACACCCTGGGAACTAATAGCTTACTTCTATATAAAAACAGAGTGTATGTACCCAATGTCCGAGAATTGAAGCTGGAAATTCTAAAAGAAATGCATAACGTGGCTTATGTTGGACATCCTGGATATCAGAGGACTGTGGCAGTAGTCAAAAGCCATTACTTTTGGCTAGGTATGAAGAAATAAATCATTGAATACATCGCCAGATGTATGGAGTGCCAGAAAGTTAAGGTTGAGCATAGGCACCCAGCAGGGTTGTTGCAGCCTTTACCCATTCCCGAGTGGAAATGGGAAGTGGTGACAATGGATTTTATTACGGGATTACCCAGAACAAGCAAGCAACATGATTCAATCATGGTGGTGGTGGACAAGCTTAAAAAGGATGCCCATTTTATTCCACTGAAAACCACTCATAGGGCAGTATATTTTGTTGATATTTTATTAAAAGAAGTGGCACGCTTGCACGGAATTCCTAAGACGATTGTGTCTGATAGGGACCTGCAATTCACCTCAAATTTCTGGAAAGGACTGTTCAAGGGATTCGGAATGAATCTTAACTTTACTATAGCATATCATCTTGAGTCTGATGGACATATAGAGAGGGTGAATAGAGTAATAGAAGACATACTGAGAATGTATGTGATGGATAAACCATCAAGGTGGGAAGACTATCTGCATTTGGTAGAATTTGCCTACAATAATGGGTATCATACATCGTTGAAGATGAGCCCATTCGAAGCACTTTATGGAAGAAAGTGCAACACTCCAGTGAGCTGGGATAATCCAGCTGACAGAGAAATAGTTGGGCCTGAGCTGCTCAAAGAGATGGAAGACCAAATGATAAGAATTAAACAGAATTTGAAAGTTGGCCAAGACAGGCAGAAAAGTTACGCTGATAGTAACAGAACCCACAGAGAATTCAAAGTGGGTGACCATGTTTTCCTAAAAGTGAAAACTAACAGGATTTCCCTAAAGTTGGGAAGTTGCGCCAAGTTAGCAACGAGATTTTGTGGGTTGTTTGAGATCCTGGAAAGGATTGGGCCAGTTGCATACATGCTTGCATTACCTACATCTATGACTGTACATAATGTGTTTCATGTTTCACTGCTTAAGAAATATATACCTAATGCTAATAGGTATGAGAACTTTTTACCACTTTCAATCATAGTATACAAACTTCAACTTTATCAGCAGTATATCATTTATGATTGCATTGAATATATCATGAGCATATAACCATAAGTAGTATCATCACATCAAGTAACCACATGCACAGTAAACCATAATTTACATGGAAACCCAAATGGGAGAAAACCACATAATGATTTCTTATATATATCAAGAATACATTCATAGGAAGCACCAACTTCTAAATTATCCAGCATTGACTGGAAGGAGGCACCAACCCCCTGATTAAAAAGCATCAACATAAAAGAAGATACAACTCTCTGAATTCTCCGACACCAACCAGAAGGAGGCACAAACCCCCTAATTTACAGGCACCAACATGAAGGAAGCACCAACTCCTTGAGTTCTTTGGCACCAACTGGAATGAGGCTACAATCCCCTTTCCTTGCCCCGTCCTGCTGCCATGAAATATAAGTGTAGACTCACTATCACTACCACTGATTAACTTGTAACTATCATTGTGACTAACACATCAACCAACTTGTCACTATCACATCAACCAATGAATCATTGTCACTGTCACATCAACCAACCTGTCATTGTCATTGTCACTGTCACATCAATTAACCTATCATTATCAGTGTCATAGATATACCATCATGAACCAACTATAACCAGATCCACTCACATGGATACCAAAACCATCACCATACCATGTGCATCATCCATGTACCAAAACCTATACCATATCATGTCCATCAACCATTTACATCAACCTGTGCCATACCATGTACATCAACCATGCTCATTAATCATCAACTATGTACATCAACCATGTACCATGTATCCAAGATGTGTCAATGTCTCAACAATATGCCTCAATAATGTGATAACATCACCATGACATATATCAAACCAGATACCAATATAGCCAATATATACTTCTAACAATGTATCATATCATCATAAAGGTGTATCATATCGTGTACCATCATCATCAAGACATGCCTCAAGCATGTACCATAAACATAACCCTCAATAACACATGTAAATAATACCTTTGATCATGTAGTAGACTTTATACACAAAATTATAGACATGTAGCTCTTCCTCAACTTTAGCAACAAGAGAATAACATCGTCATCAAACTTTACCTCGGTCTCATGGGACTAGTTTTGGATTATTCACAAACCCTTAATTTCAACAAGAATAAATTTGTTCCTGCAATGAATAAATGTATTCAATTTTAACCATAAATGATATGAGATATTTCTTCCATCTCCTCAAAATTTTAGGGTCTGAAACTTCTCAGAACAAAAGTTATAGTGAAAATGGAAAACTTTCCTGAATTTTAGCATATTACGGAAATAAAACTTGTGCAGCATGCCACATGCTCAATATTTGATATCAGATCCTAAAACTCACACAAAATATACTACGAATTTTTATCTTTCCACTAAAATTTGTCTCATATAATTTGGATCCTCTATGAAGAAGTTATGATTTTTTTACCTGGAACACCTTTTTGAGACTAGTTTTGGGAATAGTCAAAAACCCTATCTTCCACAGAGTGTATATCCACAAATACAACGACCCAAAATATGACATGTTTACCATAGTTACCTTGACATGTCTTCTCAACCTCCTCCAATTTTCTCTATCCAATTCATTCTATAAAAATCATCATAGAGAAAATGGTAAGATGACTTTTAAAAAACATACCTTAGAACACATCATCACAATACTTCATCCTCTCTTGGAATTTCTCCCTTATTTACTTCATCTTCCCTCTGAAATTCTCCTTAGATCTCTGTAGTGTCCCCAAGACCGAACCCCTTGTAAATTTGATGTATGAAATGAATTGTAAATATGTGTTGTAGGCTAGTGAGCCAAGTTTGTATAAGCTAGTGGGCTTATGTGATTGTTAGGCCAGAGAGCCTAAGGGTTGGAGGCCAAGGGCCTAATTTTGTACCTGTATGTATGCAGTACATTAATAAAATATAAACACCACCGCGTGCAGACCGACATGATGAATGAGTGAAGGGGGACTAAGCATCCATAGAGAGGGCAAGGAATTAGGGGTTAGAAGGTGGGAAAAGGGGCTAAGTGTTGAGCCTAGGGGCTTAAGCCTTGGGAATAATATTTTATTATTATTCCAAAGAACATGTGCATTTTATGTTTTATTTTTATTCTAAGTTCCTGGAAAAGTGAAAACGTGCAAAGGGGATGCATGCTGATGGAACACATGCAGTTCCAAGGGTGACAAGTGTCAACCCTGGTGCATGCAAATAAAACAGTGGAGATGATCCATGAGAGGGGCCCCTCCTCCATTCCACCCAACTGCCTAAGCGCGTACGGAGCTTTGAACAGTACAACCGACCCAACCTCTGCAAGAATACCTCATGTGTTTCTGAGAGCTGAGAAGCCTGTGTTCATTTCTGAAAATCCGAGTTCACCCTCTTCGTTCTGAGCCGTGGAGTCTATGTCGAACCCTGCAGGAATTACTTGTCACGCAATCCCAAAAACCATCACCGTGAGACCTTTCCACCATTGTTGAGCCTGTTTGGGAAGCCTGAGTCTGTATTTCCAATTAGCTGTGGTGACCACGCAGAGCTGGACTGCGCGTGGCTTGTTGTCCAATGCAAGTTGTGATTGAGCCTGTGTATGACCTCTCTCCAGGTGAGGGAGGTGACTGTTATTGAAAGAGGCAGGTTTTCAAGCCTGTGAGCAACTCTTTCCAGGTGAGAGAGTTTGTTGGGAAGTGGTTTCTTCCAGAGAGTGTCTAGCTCCAGCTTCGGGCTCTGAGACTTCCTGATCCAGCCTGTTGTCGAGACCTAGAGAGGGAGGTGTAGCACCGATGGACTGTTCTTGTGAAGGTGTATACTCTCGGGAGGAACAGGCATGTGGGGAATGAGAGTTTGGAAGTAGTGGGCGTAAGATGGCATCCTGGGAAGAATCCTTCCAGTCATTCTATGTTTCTTTCCCTGCAACCTCAGCCTAGCCTAGTATTCCTTGCCTTGGGGTGGAGCTTAGTCCCAGCTTGGGGGTGACCCACTGCTGAGCTAACGAGCAGTTTGGTCTAAGGCTGGGAGGTTCGTGGAAGGCCTGCATGTGGTTGGTGGAATCGCCAAGGTTTTTTCAAAGATAAGTATCAGAAGATGTTTTATTCATAATTATGCATCTCTGTGTAATTATAACTATCATGTATTCTATTGTGCATATCAATTTAATGTTAATGTTATGGATTGTATATTATAGCAGTAAATAATATGTTTACTCTGAGCTCAAATGTATTCTTTGCTTAAATGCATGTGGATTATACAAGGCCTGTATGAGCTATGTAAAAGAGCATTACAATTTGGTATCAGAGCGATTTAGCCTTGGTAACAGAAAAGGTGTGTTACAATCTCCTTCATTACCTTATAGAAGAATCACTTACTCACATAGAATATATTCAATAGAATGAGTATGTGAATGTACTTATGAGTGACTTCTTGAGGTGTATATATACTTTTTCTAAGTAACATTTTCCTTAACTTTAAGGATTCTTGAATTTTCTTGTTACAACCACTTTACCCTTTCATTAATGATTTACAACCAATTAGGGGATTCTTAACCCATATTTAAACCAATTAGGGGCTTCTTAACCCATCTTTGTGGCTTCCAACTTCATGACCTCATAACTCCTCAACCGTGAGGAACTACATGACATTCCACCTACCGTTTGAAACGACATGATGAGGACTATCCATCTATGAGTGTGCAACCTAAATTTACATTGTCCTTCATTTTCTTATTCCTCAAACCACTTATGGCTTCATAAAAACACCTATGGGTTTCATGTATACTTCTTCAAAGCATCTTCCCATGAGGGCCATGCTTAGATCTATGCCATAAGGGGGTCACTTTGGAGACTTCTATGAATACACCCATCACATATGTTCACATCAATGACAACCACTACTTCTTGACATCAATGACAACCAACATTCCAACAACATCAATGAAAACCAATTGTACAACAATTAGCCCCTCACCAATAGTGGAAGCACCGCTTGCTTCTTCGTTCAACCTATTGGTAAAATCATCTGACATTATTTGAAATGACTGCATCATTGTCATAACTTTAGTTGCAGATATATTTCCTTGAATCTCTTCTCTAGGAGGAGATGGAAGAGGTGTAAGTTGAAGTGGATGTTGTGATCCAAATCGTCTTGTTTCCCTACTTCCACCTCTTTCTCTTCTTTTATCAATTGCTTATGTTTCATGTATGGAGATAAAAATTTCAACTTTTAACCAACTTAAAACAAGCAAACAAATATAATGAATCAAATTAATAATTTAGCATATACTTTACTAAGAATGTGGGTAAGTAGGCCCTAGCATATGTAACCATGCTTTGATACCATATGTAAATCCATTAAAACAAAGCACACAACCTATAAAAGAGGATATATATATATATATATATATATATAATGATAAAAGTAACATAAAATACAACACATGCAATTGAGATTCGCTCTTTATATATGTATATATAGGGAATAATAAACATGATATGTATTTCAATAATATCTTATCAACTTGACCCCTTGATCATAGAATCCACTGGTAAATTCCACAAGATTTGGTAATAATAGTGACTGTATTAACTCACTAATA
>ML846535.1:32759-52378 GCA_009831015.1 Picea engelmannii
AGAACCCGAGCAAAACAGTGAAGGAAGTTCATCCACCCATGTTCTGGAAACCATGAGGAAGTTGATTATGGAACTGCAAGATTTCAAGGAAGACAATGAGAAACTGAAAAAGGCACAAGAAGACCAGCAGGAAATAAATAAAGTACTGTTGCGTAGAATAGTAACAAATAAGATCCCAAAAGACAATAACGAGGAAGAAGAGGTCAGAAAAAGAGCCTCCAAAAATTCTGGTCCTGAAGCAGAAAATGAGAACCGTTCTTCCAAAGGCACACCATCAACAAAAAATAAAACAACCACAGGAAGAAAGAGGAAACAGGTGGATCACCTAGAAGGTGAATTTAAGAAAATCAAACCATACACCTTTTACGGGGAATCCATTACAGGGGAGGAGGCTGAAGCATGGTTACTGGACATAAAAAATAATTTCCAGATTTACAATTATTCCAGCAACATGAAGGTCAGAATGGCCATTTATAACCCGAAAGGAAAGGCGAGTATATGGTGGCAGAACCTGAAGTTGGCCAAAATCTTAAGAGAAAAATAGATGGAATGGTCGGATTTCAAGAAATACTTTAAGAAACAGTATTTGTTAGAAATTTATCATGAGAGAAAGACCAAGGAATTTTATGAGCTAAGACTCAGTCAAATGACTATGGACAACCTGATAAATAAATTCCTCTAGTTATTGAGGTTCGTACCTTATATCCGGGAAGACAAAGTAAAAATCCAGTGGTTCCTAAGATTCTTACCACAATCCTATAATGACAAAATCGAGTTCAAAATCCGCAAGACCTTTAGCAAAGTTTTTATAAAGGCCCTAATTTGTTAAGATCAATACAAATAGTGGTCTGAACTTCCCAAGGCTTGGAAAGACAAGAAACGTGACATAATGAACCAGCGGAAGAAGGGCTATCAACCAACCCCTTTCCATAATGAAACAAATAATTTCCCAAGGAAATATTTCCACTCCAATAACCAAAACACCCAAGGGGGAGGTAGACCAACTAATATGGGAACCAAGAAGTTTGGGGATAGCCCCAGAGAACCGTTAAAATGTTGGGAATGTGGAGAACCTCACTTAAGGAGGAGTTGTCTAGTTTAACTTCTATAGCAAGGACCACGGTTCACAACCTGCAAGAGGCCTATACAGTGGGAGATGTGGGAAGAAGATTACAAAGAATCAATGTAGGAGTGGATGGCCGACAAGTTGATCACCATTCCACTGTAGTGGAAGTTGAAGGTAAAGTTAATAATAATCGTGTTTCTATTTTAATTGATCCAGGAGCTACTTTGAGTTATGTTTCTCCTGGTGTAGTGGATTCAAATAAGCTGAAGAAGGTAAGGCATACAAAGTCTTGGCTAGTACAACTAGCAACAGGAAAAAAAAGAAAAGTAACAAATTTAATTTCTGATTGTGAGTTAAGTTTAGATGGGCTAAACACAAAGATAAATCTAAATATTCTACCATTAGGGTCTTATGATATAATCATTGGAATGAACTGGTTAGAGAGGCATACAGAAATTTTGGATTAGTATGAAAAATCACTCACTTACAGAGATGAAAAAAACATTGTTAGGATAGTAGAAGGCATATGAAAACCAGTCTCAATTAGGCATATTTAAGCAATGAAGTTTAAGAAGTGCATGAGTAAAGGTTGTCAAATTTATGCTATCCAAGTGACAAATCTGTTGGAAAAAGAAAATAAACCTAACCTAGAAGATTTTGTCATCTTACATGAATTTGGAGATTTGTTTGTAGATGAAATACCCGAACTGCCCCCAAGAAGAGAGATAGACTTCTCTATCGACAAGTTGCCTGGTTTAGCCCCTATATCTAAGGCACCCTATAGAATGAGTTTACCCAAATTAACAAAGTTAAAAATTCAACTACAAGAACTGTTGGACAAGGAATACATCAGGCCAAGTGTCTCATTGTGGGGAGCACCAGTCCTTTTTGTTAAAAAGAAAGACATAACTCTAATATTATGCATTGATTACAGACAGTTAAAAAAAATGACTGTTAAGAACAAGTATCCCCTACCTAGAATCAATGATTTGTTTGACCAAGTGGGTGGGAAAATATTTTTTCTAAATTGGATTTAAGATCTAGTTATCACCAGGTCAGAATAAAGGATGAAGACATAAGTAAAAAAATGTTCAGGACGAGATATGGACATTATGAATTTGTGGTTATACTGTTTGGTCTCATTAACACACCAACAACGTTTATGTGTTTAATGAACATTTGGTATTTATTGACGAAATTATAGTGTATTCAAAAATGGAAGAAGAACAAGAAGAACATGTAAGGATAGTATTGCAGACATTAAGAAAACACAAGCTGTATGAAAAAAATGACAAATGTGACTTTTACCAAAAGAAAATACAGTACCTAGGACATGTAATATCTGAAGAGGGTATTGTAGTCGATCCAGAGAAGATAAGAGCCATCATGGAATGGCCTGTCTGTAAGGATGTAATTCATGGGAATCACCAGGTACTAATGCATATTTATAGAAGGTTTCTCTAAAAATTCATACCCTATCACATCCCTACAGAAAAAGGGAACCAAGTTTATTTGGTCGCAGAAATGTCAGGACAGTTTTAATAAGTTAAAATAATTGCTAACAACCACAACCATTTTAAGGGTAGCAGACCCAGATAAAGACTTCACAGTTTGCGTGGATGCAATAAAATAAGGGTTGGGAGGTGTACTAACTTAATAAGGACGCGTTATTTGTTATGAATCACGAAAACTAAAAGAGCACAAACGAAACTACGTCACTCACGAATTGGAATTAGCAGTTATAATCCATGCGTTAAAAATGTGGCGACACTATATAATGGGCATAAAATTTATGTTGCTAACTGATAACAGTGGTGTGAAATTCTTATTTAGTCAACCAGATCTTAACGCAAGGCAAAAAATATGACTGGCCTTCTTGAGCAAATTCGATTTCGAGGTAAGACACATCAAGGGTAAGGAAAACAAATTGGAAAATGCCTTAAGTAGAATAATTCATGGGTTGTTTGAGATAAATATTGGCAAGGAAAAAAGAGACATTGAGTAAAGGATAAGGGCTGCAAGTAATAATGATGAAAAATACCTCAAAACAATGACAGATTTACAAAATAATGCAAAACATTTAGACATAACAGATCTGAGCTTGGACATAAATGGATTACTAATATTCAAAAACATGTTGTACATACCAGATTATGTTGAATTAAAGCTAACAATTTTGAATGAAGTACACGAGAAGCCATATTTTGGTCATCTGGGATACCAAAAAACGGTAACAACATTGAGGAAGTAGTTTTATTGGCCTAATATGAAAGGCGGGACAACATAATAATTATCTAAGTGCCTAGATTGTCAACAAGTGAAGGTTGAACACTAGCTTTCAGCCGGTCTGTTACAGCCTCTAACTATACCGGAATGGAAGTGGAAGACTATCTCACTCAATTTTATCACGGGTTTTCCTAAAACTCAAAAACAAAATGATTCAATTATGGTAGTAATTGTAAACTTAGCAAGTCTGCACATTTATTCCTATGAAATCTACTTATAAAACTATTAACATCGCTGAAATATTTATGAAGGGAATTTTTAGACTGCATGGTATTCCTAAAATGGTGATTTTGGATAGAGACGTCAAATTTAAATCTATGTTTTGGTAAGAATTGTTTGCAGGGTTGAATACTAACTTGAATTTCAACACAAGATACCATCCAAAAATGGATGGGAAGACTAAACGAACAAACCAAATTGTGGAAGATATGCTACAAATGTACGTAGGGACAAAACCAAGTAAGTGGGAGGAATACCTGCACTTGGTGGAATTTGCATATAATAATGGTTATCATACATTAGCTAGGATGAGCCCCTTCGAAGTATTATATGATAGAAAGTGTGAAACTCTGATTAGCTAGGATAACCTAGTTGACAGACTCATGGTGGGACCAGAAATGCTCAAGGAAATGGAGAATATGGTAATAAAAGTACATAAGAATTTAAAGGAGGCAGAGGATAGACACAAAAGTTACGCACATCTGAAAAGAAGACACCAAGAATTTCAAGTTGGAGTTCACATGTATTTAAAAGTCAGAGCAAGAAGAAGTTCATTAAATCTAGGAATCTATTCAAAGTTGGTGCCCAGGTTTTGTGGCCCCTTCGAGATCTTAGCTCGAATTGGACCCATGGAATATCAACTTGCACTTCCTGAAAATATGAAAAATTCATAATGTATTTCATGTTTCTTTGTTAAAAGAATATGTTCATGATCCTACTCACATGATCGATTGGAACATGGTGCAGGTGGAATCAGAAGGCGATTTCCAAGCGAAACCTCTGCACATTATAGACATGAGAGAAACAATACTACAGAACAGAGTCATCGCCAAGGTAAAAGTGCAATGGAAGCACTTTAGTCCTGAGGAGGTCACTTGGGAATTGGAGGAAGATTTGCAGAAATGTTATCCAACCCTGTTCCGAGAAAGGAACAAACATTGAGGATAGAGTTGTACTAAATTGGGAGAGGATGTAATATCTCCAAAAACATTTAATTATTAAACTCTGTATGCACTTAGGAAATCAATTTCGTTTTTGGAAAATTTGAATTTGGAAAATTATTGCCATTTATGGAAATTTTGAATATAGAATTTGATTAATTGTAATTAATTATTGTGACTGTTAGGCAAAGATTTGATTTTCCCAACCAACTCTTTAACTATGACACTTGTAAGAGACAAATATTTTTATATTAATTGTTGAAGGACAAATGGAACAACTAGGTTGAAATCAGCTGACCATGATTCCATGAGTGGGGAACATGCTTGAACTACCTCAAGGATGAATTTTACAAGTGGAAAATGAGGAATTTGGCCATTGGCAACCCCTGAAAATCAGGGATTTGAAAAGCTGTGAAAATTCTCAAGGGGGGAGAAAGACCTAGGCACTAGATGCTTTTGCATATACAACATATGGGAGGAGGCAGGACTCTGCTTAGTATGCAGGAGAAAGGATATCACTTGTTGTTATGAGAACTGTTCTGAGTGTGAGGCAAGGGGAATTTCTTATTTGAAAGAGGACTATAGCGAAAGAGGAGAATTGGATTTCGCCCTTATGGACTCATGGTCAGGCTAGGGGGTGAATGGAGCACGTATATTGTTTGTTTTGTTCTATGGTTGGGTAGAACTTGGTTGTTCCATTTGTTGTCTCGACACTTTGTTCAGATATGTACATCTACTCATTTTCTAGTTGAATTTTTTTTTGATTAATAGTTGGTAGAATACATCTACTCATTTCTTGGTTGAATGTTTTGTTGATTAATAGTTGGTAGAATGAAATGGATTTCAGAAAAAGCCCTTACAGTTTGAATTTTTATTCAACCAGTAAAGTTAAGAAAGCTACTGTGAAGTTTAGTTGAAATGAAGTTGAGTCATGTTTATATATATATATATATAGGAGATACATTCCAGCTAAATAAAATAGAATTATTTTTGGTGTGAACTCATAACTTGTACCAGGTATGTACAATTATATATGTATTTACATTCTTTTATGGAAAACTTGATCTTTACAATCTCAAACGAAGTTCTGGGGATGATATATATATATATATATATATATATATATATATATTTATTGTAACTTGAATAGAATCATAAAACTACATAAACAAATAAATACACATAACACAAAAAGTTGCTTATTGACTTTTAAATAACTTGAGATTTCAAGTATTTTCCATTAAATCCGACTATAGTAATGGAACAAAAATTTATAGTCCTTTTTCATTACAGCAACCCATAAGCAAATGTTTAGTGATTTATATATATATATAACATACTACATATTACAGAGTCGGTACAACACTTAAAAAGAGTCTTCAAATTCTACATAACACATGTGATCATAACTATTAAATAGTGAAATCATATTCAATATAGGGTTTCCCCTTTGTCTATTTCCTTCAAGAATTGAAGATACAAGTAACCATCTATCTATGGAAGCATGGTATAAAACTATCACGATAATAGTATCCTAGGGTGGAACCTGTATCACTTTAAACAAAACCTAGGAGGTTTTTTTTTTAACACTACAAGTTGGAACTAGAATGACTTTCGAGTGAGGTGACCTCATCAATACACATCCTCAGAGCGATTAAGTCCTGCAAGGGAAATATCAAGAATATTAGTAAATAGAGTTATGAAAAAAATCAAGGAAAATTAAATATTGAAGATAGAGTAATGTTTAGGACGAATTCACGAAATTAAAACATTGCAGATTTAATACATGAACAAACACTTATCTTTAGGTTGACGCGGGTGCATTCCTATTGGCGTCGTTGATAAAATTGTCCACAGGCATAAGGGGGTGAAGTGGACTCAGAATTATCTGATGGGTACCTTCGCAAGTAAAACATGGGTCCTATCATTAGATTATGGTAACTGAAAGAGTTAATCAAGCATTCCAGAATGCAAATAAGCAAGAAGAACTCTTCTAAATATCTAATATTTTGATAATGAAAATGATAAAGAGTTCGCATAGTACAGTGCAT
Organism: Picea engelmannii; assembly: GCA_009831015.1. NCBI lineage: Eukaryota > Viridiplantae > Streptophyta > Pinopsida > Pinales > Pinaceae > Picea > Picea engelmannii. The sequence continues at coordinate 39,323 of ML846535.1, forward strand.
GTTGAACATAGTTGTTATTTCCCGATTTGGAATTTCAGATAGGGCCACAAAACACTGGTTTCATAACCTTTAAGTTTATAAACTGATGATGAGTAAAACACATACAAGAAGCCGAGCATGAAGCGAAACCGAAATTCACTTTTGAACTGACTGACTTTATTGTAGATAATGATAATTAAATAACATTTTTCCTATGCAGAGGTAGTACAAATGAACACCGTAACCATAGTTTAGGAATAGAGAATTCAGAAAAAATTCTATACCCGGAAGATATACTCGTGGAAGTAAGTTATTTAAATTAGGTAAGGTCTTACGACTTTAACCCTTCCTGTATAAATTATGCGATAAATAAACAGAATGGATACTATAGTCAGGATACTACATGGGTGCACTATGGCAAGGAAGAATCTCGTTAAAAACCACATGATCTCTTTCCTTTATAACTTTACACCGTGGATTTAAAAAGAAATGAATTCCAACATGTCCAGGAAGGTACTTTCGCAGCTTTAAGAACCGAGGGTTTGGTTACTCATGCCATCCTCACCTCATTGTGAAGGCAAGAGATATACATAACATATTACACAACGAATAATGACATACATACAGTACGCCACAAGAGGTTTTAAGGAACACTACATAAAACCACACAAGATTTTAACCATGAAAATATCGGCGATAGGTATGTCGTACACAGTTGAGGTGGGCATGTTCATGTTGTAACTTCTGGCAAAAAAACCCTAAATTTTTACCATCAACTATGGAACCAGGAAGAGGAAGTCACCTGTACAAGTTCCAGACAAGTAACCAATATAAATCTCATTGGAGGGTGGTCACAACTCACGGTATCTTAAACCATTAGAAACTAGGAATGTATTGCACACAGAGCGTGGAGGGAATAATTCTTAACCCCATCACAACTACAATCAGAGACAATCACAACTACTTTTAACCCTTCTTGAAAACTATCACTAAACTATAGGTAACTTAAGCGTTAAAGTCTGTGGTGGACTTACCGGGCAGTCGTGTAGCCATTTCTTTCTTTACACTGAGTAGGGACCTCCATGTCGTCGGTCTTCCTCACAAGAAAAATGGTGCAGACCCCCGACCCTCGGGCCAAGATCCACTCAAGATCGTTCCAAATCTTCCCTACTAAGTCTGATTGACTCTTTGATTCCTCCACAGGGAATCCCACATGCACACCAAAGTGTTTTCCACAGGTCCTTATAGGTATGTCCGCATGATCAAACACAAGGCATCAACCCAAATCTCCTAACTAACAATATGATCGCACCCTTTTCTGAATCGAGATTTCGGGTTTCGAGATATCATGATTCTTGTTGTCGAGTTTCTTGACTCTTCAACCTCTGAAACCCGAAATGTTGAATTGCCAAAATCTTTGGCCGCGTCCTCCTCCAAATTTGCGTTGCGTTTCATGACTTCGAGAATTCCGGAACAAAGAACCCTGAACCCTTGTCTTTGAAAGTGTTGGAATACTGAACCCCGATGCGTTCAACAAAGGTTGGCTCCCCAACAGGACTTTTCGCCTTTTCGGGGTTTCAGACTTTGCGATTTTGTGAATCCTGACATGAGGCTTTTCGACTCTGCAACCCCCAAACCCTGAAATGGTCAACGGAGATTGACTCCGCCTTTTTAACAAAAACACACCACCTGTCCAGTCTAGCTTCCCAGTGTTCGGGACTTGAACAAGCCTTCAATTTTCATCCCTCTACCACTTCTAAACCCTGAATTTCGAAATGGCACCTTCCACAAGGTCAACGGCTAATAAGCCTTCATTCAATCTAATGGCCCATGTTGTTTCGGGCTTGCGGATATCGGGAGTTCGAGACTCTCAATTCCAAACCACTGTCTTCTCGGGTTCTCGAACCCTGAAACACCGAAATGCCAAAACGACACTTCACCAATACTTCGCATTTCGCGAATTTGGGGTTTCTTATGTGAAGTTCCCCGAATCCTTGTCAACGGGAATGTCGAAACCCCAATCCCCGAAATGTTGAAATGCCACTTCATGGATATTCCAGGTTTTGTAACTTTAGGGTTTTCAGTGCAAAGGCCTCTGGCTCCTTGTCATCAGGATTCCCGGTATTCCAAATCCTGAATTACCGAAATCCCAAAATTCCACACTTAACAATCCTTTTCGCGATCCGGGAGTTAGAGTGACCAAGGATTTTGGCTTACACTCCGGACTTACGAATTCAAAATCCCCGAAATGATCTGATGCTCAAAACATATCACAATCAATGGTCCACATTGATTCCTGATACCAAATTGATGGGTTCACCCAACTTCTAACCACCTTGCAGCTTTACTAGATCCTATGGTACTCGCAACTTTGTGAGTTCTCCACGAAGAATTTCAACCGTCTGATTCACTCCTCAATGAATCTCTGTGAAACAAGCCAATCTTCTTTCACCGGGACTTAACCTTCTGCGTGATAATTCAGCTCCTCGTCTTCCTTTGAATACTTCAAAGGTGTTGACCCTCCTGAGCTTTCTATTTCAACGTCAAGTCTCGAAAGGACTCCTGCACGCACTCTTTGCGACACTCTTTCAAATAATTCTGTGTATTTGATTCTTCGACTCTGTGCACTCTCGGAAACAATAGTCTTTCACTCTTCAACCTTAGTTGATAAGTTCTAAGCCTTCAACTAGACTGTGCACACCTTGCACGACTTTTGTGCTTCACCTGCACTTCTGTGGGAAATGAGAACAATGGTATCTCTCCTGAGCTTTCTGAGATAAAACTTAGACTAATGTCAATGCACACCTTGCAGATGTTTCACTGCACTCCTTGCAGGAACTCTCAAGATGAGAAACAATTGAAACTCATTCTTCTCCTCTTTCAGAATTCATATACTTAACATGAAATCACACATTCAACACATCATTGAAACAAATGCATAACAGAGAGAATAAAACAACTGTAAGCATACCATTTAGCATATGTAAACAACAAACATCATAACACCATGAAATCTGAGTCAAAGCTTCATATATTAACTCAAGTGCTCCTGTAAATTGGTTCTTCTCTACAACTCTCTTCTTCTTCTTTATGCTAATGATACAATAATACAAGAGTGAGGGTGTCTATGTCCGTTTTCCCTCCTACACTCTGAACTATCTAATCTCTTAATTCCAATCTACCTACATTCACTAACAGACTTAAATGCCTATTACAATTTGACAGATGGGAGTAATCCCCCTAGATCTGTTCATATCTCCTAGGTATAAATGCAAAGTATGAATTCTTCCTAACTATTACATTAATTCTTTAAAGTTCAAAATTCAAAACGTTGTTCATAAAAATGTGCTCTTTTTCCATCTGTGCATCCAGCTGCTCCCTTGGCTAGGAACGTTCTTTTGGCTTTGTACGATGCTTCTACATCATACTCCCTTGCTTGAAAATTTTCATGAACTCCTATTCATGAGCTCCTGCACGGTCTGTCCATGCTTATGAATTTTTTCTTCATCTTCCCAGCTAGCATCTTCAACTGGATGTCCTTTCCACTTGACCAAGTATTCAAAATACTCTCTTCTCCTGGTCTTTCTGGTGACTCTTTTGTCAATTATACTTTCCATCAGTGGATTTTCAGCTACATGCATTTGTTTGGTCCATTGAACCTCTGTCTGTTCATCCTCTGCTCCTGTTTCTTCATCTCTGTAAGGGTACAAATCTGCAACATTGAATATCGGTGAAATTACAATCCCATCGAGTAATTCAATCTCATATGAGTTTGCCCCAAATTTCTTTATGAACTTGCACGGTCCAATCTTTTTCATCTTTAGTTTGTTATATGTTCCCCTTGGGAACCTCTCCTTCCTTAGATGTGAAAGAATCAGATCACCAACTTCAAATTGAAGTTCTCACCTATGTTGATCTTCTCTCCGCTTGTATTCTTGACTTGAACTCTGCAATCGCTCTTTGACTCAGCTGTGAAGCTCCTTCATTTCTTCTGCAAATCCCTCTGCACTTGCACTCCTGAATTCAGCTTGTTCTGAATCTTTCAATTCAGAAACTCCCCTTGGTTGCATTCCATATACAATATGGAATGGACTCTCCCCTGTGCTTCTTTTAAGAGAATCATTACAAGCAAATTCTGTCTGTGGCAGAATGTGATCCCACTAACTGTGGTGTTCAGTCACTAAACTCTTCAGCAAATATCCTAAGCTTCTGTTCACAACTTCTGTCTACCCATCCGTCTGAGGATGATACGCTGAGCTAAAAGACAAACTTGTCCCCAGCTTCTTCCATAAAGTCCTCCAGAAATGCCCTATGAACTTGGTATCTCGATCAGAAACGATACTCCTTGGCAAGCCGTGAAGTCTGACGACTTCCTTGAAAAACAGATTCGCAATATGAGTTGTGTCGCTGGTTTTCTGGCATGGTATGAAATGTGCCACCTTGGAAAATCTGTCTACCACCACAAAAATTGAATCATATCCTCTTTGTGTCCTTGGTAGTCCCAATATGAAATCCATGCTCACTGCATCCCACGACCTTTCTAGTATGGGTAATGGTTGATATAACCCTGTGTTCTTCCTTTTCCCTTTTGTGTGTTGACAAATCCTACATCTGTCCACAAATTTCTTAACATCTATCCTCATCCCTGGCCAAAAATATGAGCCATTCAACTTTGAGAACGTCTTATCATGACCGAAGTGTCCAACCTCCATTGTGTTTTTCCTTCAGCAGGTTCTCCCTCATGGAGAATTTTGGAATACATAGTTTATTTCCCTTGAATAATAATCCATCTTGGATCATATATTTGGTCCACTGGCTTATGTCCCTAAGAATTGGATTCTCATATGCCTCATACGCTTCCTTAAAATCTAGTTCATCCCTGTACATTTCTCTGAGGTTATCAAAACCCAAAGTCTTAACTATGAATTCCTGCATAAGAAAACATTTCCTGCTCAAAGCATTAGCAACTTTGTTAGCAGTTCCAGAAATATGTTTAATTAAAAAAGTAAAATTCTACATGAATTCAACCCATTTAACATGTTTTTGGTTCAACTTCTCCTGTTGAGTCACGAATTGTAAAGCATGATTATCACTGTACAAAACAAACTCTTTAGGAACCAAATAATGTCTCCATTTCTTCAGTGCTTGTATGACTGCATAAAATTCTTTGTCATATGTTGAGTATTTGATCTTCATTTCATTCAGTTTTTCACTGAAGTATGCGATCGGTCTATCGTCTTGGCTCAAGACCGCTCCAATTGCAAATCCACTCGCATCACACCTGACCTAGAATGTCTTGCTAAAATCCGGCAAAACCAGAATTGGTTACTCTGTGATCTTCTTCTTCAGCAGATTGAAACTCTTCTCTTCTTCTTCTGTCCAGTGAAAAGATTTATGTATTTTCTTCACCATATCCATCATTGGTGTGCTAATCCCACTGAAATTTCGGATGAATTTCCTATATAAACTAGACAAACCATGGAAGCTTCGAACTTCAAACACACATTTCGGTGATGGCCAATTCTTAATCGTATTCACTCTTTCCGGGTCCATTTTCAGCTCATTTGCAGAGATAAAAAAATCCAAATAAATGAGTTTTGTCCTCATAAATGATGATTTCTTCATATTAATCATCAATTTCTCTTGCTGTAATCTCCTCATCACTACAACTAAATTCTTTAAGTGCTCTGCTTCTGTCTTGCTGAAAATTAATATATCATCAAGATATACAATGACGAATTTCCCAAGGAAATCCTTCAGGACTTCGTTCATCAACCTCATGAAAGTACTGGGTGCATTTGTTAAGCCAAATGGCATGACAAGCCATTCATATAGCCCCTCATTCGTCTTGAATGTTGTCTTCCATTCATCATCTTCTCTCATTCGAATCTGATGATACCCGATTTTCAAATCAATTTTTGAAAAAAATCTTGCTCCACTCAAGAAATCCATCAAGTCATCCATCCTTGGCAATGGAAATTTGTATCTGATGGTAATCTTATTGATTTCCCTTGAGTCTGTACACATTCTCTAGCCTCCATCTTTCTTTGGGCTGAGCACTGTTGGAACAACGCATGGACTCAAGCTTTTTCTAATCAATCCTTTGTCTATTAAGTCCTGGACCTGTCTCTTAACTTCTTCATTCTCCTACGCTGTCAACCTATATGCTGCTTTGTTTGGTAAACTGGCTCCGGGTATAAGATTAATGTGATGGATTATACTCATGATAGGTGGAAATGAACAAGGTAGTTCGTCCACTACTATATCAGCAAACTCTTCCAGCAACTTCTGGATTTCTTTAGGTAAATCATCTATCCTCATACTGGTCAAGATAGTTCTAGGCTTCCTGGCCACAATAAATTGTGTGTATTCCTTCTTCTTAACCTCATTAAGAAGTTCCTTCCCATTCATGAGAAGTAGAGTGTTTCTTATCTCTATTTTCACCTCTTTATCCTTAATCGACAACAACATGTAAGTCCTACCATTCTTCTCCAGGGTGTACGTGTTCTTTCTCCCACCATAAATCACGTTCCTATCATATTGTCATGGTCTACCCAACAATAGATGACAAACATCCATGGGAATGACATCACATAATATTTCATCCTTATATCCTCCTATTTTAAATTCAACTAAACACTCTTTAGTGACATTTACGTGTTGTCCTTTTTGTAGCCACGAAACTCTGTATGGGATTGGATGTACGATAGTCTCCAGCTCCAGCTTTTCTACCATCTCTATAGATACGAGATTGTCTATGCTACCACTGTCCACTATGACTTTGCATACCCTGTCTTTGGTTTTGCAAGCAGTCTGAAACAAACTGTTTGTTTGGGTTGGGTTCTCTACCTCCTTCTCCGGCTTCAAGAGAACTTTCCTCATCATTAAGGATCTTCCACCCTCAGCATCTTCTGTCTCCACATTCCATCCTTGGGCTTCGAAAATGTGAGTTTCGCCACCATATTTCTTCTTATCTGGGCACTCATAGGATTTATGTCCGATCTTTCCATAGACAAAGCATTTTACTTCACCGCATCTGCCTCTTCCTCTTCCTCTAGCTTGAGGAAAAGTATTTCTATCGGCATACTGCCCTCTCTGTGAGCTTCCTCCTCTCTCATGTTGAGTTTGAGGTTTCTTTCCCTCTTCTTTAAATTTCTGAGTTCTGTCTTGGGAAATTGTTTTGCCTCTGGCTTGACTTCTACCTCGACCTCTTTGACCTTGTTTTCGGCTCAACTTCTCTTCAGCTTTTAGATCTATCTGATAAGCATCTTCCACATTTCGAATGATCATCATGCTCATCTCATCTTGGATGTCATATCGCAGACCATTCATGTACCTGGAACTTTTTTCATCATCGCTTTCCCAATGACCTTCTCTGATGTTTATCTTGTAGAACTCTTCAGTGTATTCTTTCACTGACATCAGCTTCTATCTCAAATTATGCATCCTCCAAAACATAGTGATTTGGTAATCCTTGGGTATAAATTTGGCTTTCATCTTTGCAACCATTCTATCCCAGCTCTTGATTTTCTGCTTGCCCTTGCAACATCTGTCAGCCTGTAGTTCATCCCACCATAGTGTTGCATGCCCGTTAAGTCTAGTAATGGCATGTTTGACTTTCTTGTCTTCCTCGACATCCTCATAGTCGAAGTTTTTATCTAGAGCTCTAATCCAATCTAGAAGCTCTTCAACATCCAGGTTTCCCTCATACACTGGAATGTCCATTTTTTCTCTAGCACCTATCCTTGCAACAACCCTGAATAGGCGTTCATCCATAGCATCCTTGACTGCAAATTCTTCTCCTTCATTTCCAGCTTCATTTTCACTGTCAGCCTTGTTGATATCCCCAGCTTTGACTATGGGCCTCTGTGTTGTCTCCATGGCATCAAGCCTGGGACGTAATTTGTGCATTTCTCTTTCCACTACTGGATCAGGCATTGGCATTGGCCTGTCTCTTCTTCTCGGCGGCATGGATGTAAAATGTTCCTCTTTTATCTACTACAGAAAGAAAAGAACTTGTTCTGAGCTCTGATACCACAAATGGTGTACACCACTGACCCTTGGGCCAAGATCTGCTCAGGATCGTTCCAAATATTCCCTCCTGAGTCTGATTGACTCTTTGATTCCTCCACAAGGAATCCCACATGCACACCATAGTGTTTTCCACAAGTCCTTATAGGTATGCCCGCGTGATCAAACACAAGGCATCAACCCAATTCTCATGACCAACAATATGATCACGCCCTTTTCCGAATTGGGATTTTGGGTTTCGCAATATCACGATTCCTGTTGTCGATTTTCTTGTCTCTTCAACCTCCGAAACCCGAAATGCCAAATTGTCGAAATCTTTGGCCACGTCCTCCTCCACAACTGCATCGCGTTTCGTGACTTCGTGAATTCCGGAACAAAGAACCCCGACCCCTTGTCTTCAAAAGTGTCGAAATACCAAACCTCGATGCGTTTAGCAAAGGCTAGCTCCCCAACAAGACTTTTCACCTTTTCGGGGTTTCAGACTTCGCGATTTCACGAATCCTGACGCGAGGCTTCTTGACTCTCCAACCCTTGAACCCCGAAATGGTCAATGGAGATTGACTCCACCTTTTTAATGAAAACACACCACCTGTCCACTGTAGCTTCCCAGTTTTTGGGGCTTGAACAAGCCTTCAATTTCCATCCATCTACCACTTCTAAACCCTGAATTATGAAATGGCACCTTCCAGAGGGTTAATGGCTAATAAGCCTTCGTTCGATCTAACAGCCCACATTGTTTTGGGCTTCTGGGTACCGGGAGTTCAAGACTCTCGATTCCAAACCACTGTCTTCTCGGGTTCTCGAACCTCGAAACACCGAAATGTCGAAATTCCACTTCACCAATACTTCGTGTTTCGCGACTTCGAGGTTTCTTATGTGAAATGCCCCTAATCCTTGTCAACGGGAATGACAAAACCCCGATCCCTGAAATGCCAAAATGACACTTCAAGGATATTCTGAGTTTTGCAACTTCAGGGTTTTCAATGTAAAGGCCCCTGGCTCCTTGTCATCAGGATTCCCGGTATTCCAAATCTCGAATTACCAAAATCCTGAAATTCCACACTTAACAATCCTTTTCGCGATCTGGGAGTTAGAGTGACCAAGGATTTTGTCTTACACTCTGGACTTACGAATTATGAATCCCCGAAATGATCTGACGCTCAAAACAGATCACGATCAACGGTCCATGTTGATTCCTAATACCAAAGTGATGGGTTCACCCAACTTCTAACCACCTTGCAGCTTCACTAGATCCTACGGTCCTCGCAACTTTGTGAGTTCTCCACGGATAATTTCAACCGTCCGATTCACTCCTCAATGAATTTCTGTGAAATGAGTCAATGTTCTTTCGCCGGGACTTAACCTTCTGCGCTCTAATTCAACTCCCCGTCTTCCTTTGAATACTTCAAAGGCGCTGACCCTCCTGAGCTTTCTATTTCAATGTCAAGTCTCGAAAGAAATCCTACACACACTCTTTCAAATAATTCTGTGTATTTGATTCTTCGACTCTGTGCACTCTCGGCAACAACAATATTTCACTCTTCAACCTTAGTTGATAAATTCGAAGGCTTCAACTAGACTGTGCACACCTTGCACGACTTTTGTGCTTCACCTGCACTTCTGCGGGAAATGAGAACAATGGTATATCTCCTGAGCTTTCTGAGATAAACCTCAGACTTTTGTCAACACAGACCTTGCAGACGTTTCACTGCACTCCTTGCAGGAACTCTCAGGATGAGAAACAATTGAAACTCATTCTTCTCCTCTTTTAGACTTCATATACTTAACATGAAATCACACATTCAACACATCATTGAAACAAATGCATAACATAGAGAATAAAACAACTGTAATCATACCATTTAGCATATGTAAACAACAAACATCATAACACCATGAAATTTGAGTCAAAGCTTCATATATTAACTCAAGTGCTCTTGTACACGGGTTCTTCTCTACAACTCTCTTCTTCTTCTTTATGCTAATGATACAATAATACAAGAGTGAGGGTGTCTATATCCGTTTTCCCTCCTACACTCTAAACTGTCTAATCTCTTAATTCCAATCTACCTACTTTCACTAACAGACTTAAATGCCTATTACAATTTGACAGATGGGAGTAATCCCCCTAGATCTCTTCATATCTCTTAGGTATAAATGAAAAGTATGCCTTCCTTGTAACTATTACATTAATTCTTTTAAGTTCAAAATTCAAAACGTTGTTCATAAAAACGTTCTCTTTTTCCATCTGCGCGTCCAACTGCTCCTTTGGATAGGCGCATGCTTTTGGCTTTGTACAATGCTTCTGCATCAAAAAATCATAGGGTTAGCACTGGGGTGTTTCCCAGAAGATGCAGAGCCAAAGGAGAATGGAACAATAGTCCTAGAAACCCTTCATTGCGCAGAGTAATAGTGGGAGTTACGAAGACTGTACCTAGCCATGTGACAGGATGGAGGTGGCACATTTGTATTGGACACGGGGCCAAGTGACAGCCTCGGTGATTACTCATGCAGGTAGCCATTAATAGGTTGGACAGAGGTTTTAATCAGCGTCTGACAAACCCCTCATCGACATTCATACCAAATTTATTGCAAGATGAGGAAAACTTAGTTAGGGCGTGACTATACCCCGTTGTCACGTCCAAACCTCTCGCTCAGTTAAGGTCTGACCATATGGTTCATTAGTGTTAACGAATTCATGAAGGATAACGGTTATCATTGGACATCGTAACGATGCCAAATGTAATGATGTTTTAGTTACTGTGGTAATAGAGGTCGGGGTGTAACCATAAACAGTTCCCCACAAATTCTATTACTTAATAAGTTATCATAAAGCCACCTTTATTTCAAGTCTACGATATATGCATTGAACCCTTTATATTATGTCTATGATGTATGCATTGAATTCGAAATTCATATAGTCCCTAATATTAAGTATGCAATATATTCTTTAAACTCAAAATTCGTATAGACCCTATATGATATTCAAGTAATGTCTATGCATAGGGATTATGGTAATTCTAGTGGGGCCTTTGCAATCTAAACATTAATGTTTATGCATAGGGATTTTTTGTAATTCTAGTGGGGTTTTTGTAATCTAAATGTTAACGTTTATGCATAGGGATGGTTGTAATGCTAGTGGGATTTTAATCATTCAAAGGATAACCCTTTATATGTTCATTAGTGAATAAGCATGTTAGTAACTAAGAGACTAGGGTATAGTGAGAATATCCCTTAACCTTCATATATATATGATTACTGTACCAGTATGGAAATAACTCAGAGTTGTGGTCTCTATGTATGATATTTTGTTTTATTGATAAAATCGTAGTGTAAAACGCTGCGAAAGAAAAATGGTGATGACAAAACTACCCACGTTTATTAAGTTGAGATCTATCGAATTAAGTTGTTCAAGGAGGGAAGAGATTCACCTCTCAATAGAATTGTACACCCTTAAAGCAATCTCCTTTTTGAAATTTTCCAATCAACTTTTTCCTTCAACCTATGACCTATGGGTCAAGCGCACTTCACTTCTTTGCAACAATCCTACAATGCCAAATTAGCATAAACCCTCTCTAACAAACTCAAGGTTATTATCACATACAAACCGTATATTGTTCTTATGACCCTTATCAAACTCTCAAGCCTCTCAATATATATCATTACACAAAAGGCTCTATTTACATATATCATTCTCTCATGGGCATTCAACATACCAATACATAATACTCAAAAATTTCATAACCATAATATTCATCCAAAATGGGGAGTATCAATCTACTCATATTGTTAATGATACATATATTAATATAATATATTATAATTCACATATTCTCTCAAGAACTTAGCCACTACACTTATTCATTTATTGTCTCTCCCTATCTCTAGACTATGTAACCTCTATTCTACTCCTAATCTAATTTCGAATTATGGTTCTTTCTCAAACACCCTGTATTAGGGAGATAACCCTTTCTTCATCCTTAACTCTTCTATTTTATCCTTGTACTTTTCCATCTAATACAATGCAATTGTTTTAAAACCTTCTATCTTATTTCCTTTGATTGTTCATATATTGCAACCACTCATAAAACTTCTCTATTTCCTCCTCCAATCACCACCCCTCACTATATCTAGGTGTGATTAATACCCTTGACACTTAGGCCCTTAGATTTTTTGTTGATCAACACATTGAGCACATAATAAAGCACCTAATAGAGGTATTTAATAATAATGCCTATACCAAGCGGAAAAAAAAAGAAAAAAGTTATTGATAAAGAAAATTGAGGTAGAGAATACACTTTATATTATCCTCCTTTTAAAATATGAGCTCCAATGCATTACAATAAATCTATGGTAAGGTACGTAAAGTATAATAAAAGTTTATTAACATGAAGAATGGGAGGCTTATGCTCACTACTTCAAACATTAGAAAAACTCACTCAAGGCTCAAAAGAATTGAAGTGGGCTTGACCCATTAGAAAAAAACACAATAGAATAACATAAGAATATAACATAAATACTTATCTATCAATAATTAACCAACTAGTTGTGTATGAAGGATGAACATCCCAGCCATATCCACCACTGTTCATTTCCTCTCAACTACATGCCACCCCTTAGTTGAGGCTATGAGTCCACAAGGAGATCTGACCCACTGGTTGTCTACTCTCAACACTGAGTAGCGCCAAAACATAGGTTCTACTCCCACAATAGTTCCAATCCTTAAACTCTCTCTCTCTCTCTCTCTCTCTCTCTCTCTCTTCCCCACAACCTGCACTGCCCAAGGAATGTACCCCATTCACTACTCATAGTCCCTCAAGATGTACCATTCATTTATCAGGGTGTCCAATGTACTTAGTTGGCCATGAAATCTCAACTAAATACTTCCAGGAATTCTCAACTACCCAAGGAGTTCTCTCAAAAACCTTCACAAGGATCTTGAGTCATTTACTCAACAGGAAAATGCACTACATGCTTGCAACCCATTTTGTAGGAACACATGCCTATTTTCCCATATAACCATAGCCCAATAATGGATTCCTTCGA
>ML846535.1:55482-66218 GCA_009831015.1 Picea engelmannii
ATGGATTGTGTATCCAGGAAAAATGTTATAGCATGGTTGAGAATGATGTTGATGATGCTATTAAAAGACATTGATATGAAGACAAATGAGGATGGTAAGAGTGTTGACCAATAGAATTGAAGAAGAGAGCCAACGAGCTTCTAAAAAATGTCAAAGGATTAGGTACCATTGAGTAATTGATAATGGCCTTGAAGGTATGCATTTGGCTTCATATGTTGCATAAAATGATGAAGGGAATTGACGCAAGAAATCCCTTAGTTAAAGTTCAAATATTTTAAATTGATGTAAAGGTAGAAGGCCGTGAAGGTGAATATTTTATTGATGCTTGAATGCATTCACATATAAAATTACTTGCATATTATGTTATATTATTTATGATATCATAACCAACTCAAGTCACGAGACATTACTCATGTTGTAGCAATAAATTCCATTAGAGATGGGCATGTGTGAGGCCATGATGAGGTTGAAAATGGAAATACTATAGTTCCATACAAGTGCATAATGGTATTCCCCTGTATAACCGATGTTTGGAATGCAACCTCTTTGCCGACACAAGAGAGCACTAAGAGAATTATATTCCTAGTGTTTTGTATGGGACCATGTGTCGAAGAGGAAGGTATCCACATGATCAGACAGGTAAATGTGAAAGAGTTTGAATAATGTGTTGAGACATTGGCTAGATTTTCCAACTCACATGGTGGAATACATGACATGGACATATGGTATTCTAGAGGCAATGTAAGGAAGCATTGTGTAGATGTGACCATGGGTATTGGGGCACATTTGGTTTTATTTATTTGTAAAATTTGATTGCATTATGAAAAGATTTGTATGCTAGATAATGCATGTGCAAGCAATGATGGTTTCATTCCATTTAATATGAACAATAGTTGGAAGTGATGAATTCTAGAGTAATATAATTCTGAAATTACTTCATGGACTGAATGCAACTGTTGTAGTGAAATGATATTGTGCATGAGATAATAACAATTTGTTTTGTTGCAAGAAATTTGAGGAAATTGCAAGTAGAGTGGTCTTGGATATGGAAATAATGTAATCCCATAAGGAAGACTTATATCTATAGATGCAAGAGCCAAACATAATGAACACAAATTTCATGTGTGGGCATATTTATTTTCCTATATAAATAGATTTGATAAATTAATAATTGAAAATTGTTATAATATTTTAACAATTTGTTTGGTTGCATGGAAGTTGAGGAAATTTCAAGGGAAATGGTCTTGGATAGGGCAAGGATGTAATCTCATAAGGAAGACTAATATATATTGTTGTAAGAGCCAAACAATTATGAACAAAAAACTCATGTTTGGGAAATTTTGTTTCCTATATAAACACATTTAAAATTTTATAATCGAAAATTGTATGGCGATGACTAATATTTAATATCTGCATATGATGTAGATGGGATGATTGCCAAAGGTTATAGATTGCTAGTGGAATTCTAGTGGAAAGTTGACATTTGTCTACATAAGAACACCTTGGAAAATGATGGATTGTCTGAGGAATTGTATAACAATGAAAGGGATGCATGAGACTCGAGGGTGAGTACAAAAAGAAGAATTATTTTGTCAGGAATGAAGAGTGAAATCCTATGTGGGAATTTCATTGTCGAAGAACTAGGTTGTCATGCCTGAATAGTGAACTCTTATGTGATTTGCACTAGAACAACAAAGTTGTTGATGTTTTGTATCCTAGTAGTTTACCTAACAATGACTTTCCCTTGAGATCCCAGTAGGGAGAATCCTAGTGACTTGTGTCAAAGAGACCTTGATAAACGAATGGTGTATCCTAATGGACTAAGAATAGTGAAGGGGCCATGTTCCTTGCGTCAACCATGATAAATGAATGGGTCGCCCAATGGACTGAGAGCAGTGAAAGGGTACATTCCTTGGGTTGGGCAGGTCAAGAGGAAGAGAGATGGTGGAAATCAAGATAACTGTAGAAGAATTATAGTTCTTTATATATATGTTTTGGGCCAGAGTTCCTATGTATTTATGTTTTGGGGTCGGAGCTCCTACATATTTATGATTTTGGGGGCCGAAGTTCCTAGTTATTTATGGTTTTTGGGGCTAGAGTGTCTATGTATTTATATTTAGGCAGGGATGTCTATGTGATATTAGGATAGAGAACCTATATGTTTATCAAAGGCCAAAGAGCCTAGCATCATAATTGTAGGTACACCTGGTGGTGTTGTGCATCGAGGACAATGCATAAATAAGGGGAAGAGGAATCTAGCATACCCAATTTTCATCCCCACAAATTATAATGTAATTGTGTAAATGCAATTTAGGATGGTGAGTTGATGTGTTGGGGTGAAGAGCCCGTATTGGTTTAATGTGGATGTAGGATGAATGGTATATTATGTGCAATGAAATAATTGATAAAAGTAATAATCGTTGGTTGCAAAATGAAAGGGATGAGGAATGATGGGGGCGTATTATTCCACAAGAGAGAGGGGTCCAAGGGCGATTTATGCATGAGTATTATTCTAGATCCACATTCCTAATTTATATTATCATTATGTAAACCTCCTATTTGTTGTTGAGTGTTCCTAAAGCCAATCATTAAACTCATGTAAGAGGGTGGGTGTGAGGAGCCACATCCCATATTTATTGGAGAGCATGAGAATGAGTACAATCATATTGGGGAAGAGTGTAAGTAAATTCAAGCAAGCAAACAAAGAGAAGAAATGTGTATGGCCAAGGGGGCATTTTTTTGGACATTCACATTTTTTCATGAAGAGTACTTTTTACTTGTATATTCTAGGTAGTAAGAGAAGAGTTGAGTGTTGGGGAAGAGCACCAGTCATGTTGTGCTTGAAGGAATCCATTATTGGTATATGGTTATACTGGAAAATATGCATGCATTCCTACAAAACTGGTTGCAAGCCTGTAGTGCATTTTCCTGTTGATTAAATGACTCAAGATCCTTGTGAAGGTTTTTGTGAGAACTCCTTGGGTAGTTGAGAATTCCTGGAATTATTTACCTGAGAGTTCTTGGCCAACTAAGTACATTGGAAGCCCTGATAAATGAATGGTACATCCTAAGGGACTGTGAGTAGTGAAGGGGCTACATTCCTTAGGTAGTGCAGGTTGTGGGGAAGCAAGAGAGAGATAGTTGGAGGATTAGAACTGTTGTGGGAGTAGAACCTGTGTTTTGGTGCTACTTTGTGTGGAGAGTAGACAATCAGTGGGTCAGATCTCCTTGTGGACTCATAGCCTTAGCTAAGGGGTGACCTGTAGTTGAGAGGAAATGAACAGTGGTGGATATGGCTGGGAGGTTCATCCTTCATACACAACCAATTGGTTAATTATTGATAGATAAGTATTTATGTTCTATTCTTATGTTATTTCGTTCTGTTTTTTCTAAGGGGTCAAGCCCACTTCAATTATTTGCAACAATCCTACAATGCCATATTAGCATAAACCCTCTCTAACTTCTTTATTTCTACCTCCAATCATCACCCCTCACTATATCTAGGTTTGATTAAAACCTTGACACTTAGGTCCTTAGATTTTTTTTTTTGATTAACACATTGAGCATATAATAAAGCACCTAATGGAGGTAATTAAGAACAATGGAGCAGAAAATAAAAAAAATGTTATTGATAAAGAAAACAAACAACCCAAGATTTATGATCATAGACAAATTGAGGTAGAGAATACACCTTATACTATTCTCCTTTTAAAATATCATCTCCCATGCATTACAATAAATCTATGATAAGGTACTTAAAAGTATAAGAAAATTTTATTAACATGAAGAATGAGAGGCTTATGGTCACTACTTCAAACATTAGAAAAAATACTCAAGGCTCAAAAGAGGGTGGATCTATTATAAATCTAGTTTCTTAGTTAAATCATATGGAGAAAATAGAGGGAGTAACCTTTCAAGATATAAATAAGACAAAGATGATATCCCAAGTTAAAAGATTAAAATTGTCTCTTTATTGAGCTTCATAGTTAAAGAGTGATGTGACCAAAACCTAAAAAACCTTACCAGAAAAGAATTTGAAAATTTTAAATATAAAAAGATGAAAACCAAAAAAACCTTACCACAAAAGAATTTGAAAATTTTAAATATAAAAAGATGAGAACCAACTCTCTTCATCTTCATAGTTAAAGAGGGTTCTGGCGAAACTTAAAAACCCTTACCACAAAAGAATTTGAAAATTTTTGGAGATTAATAAAAGAGAAGATGAAAACACTTCCTCTTAAAAAACTTTGATTACATAAACATTATATTTTATTTTTTTAACATTTATAATGACAATAATATTTATAAATCATTAAACCATAATATTTATAAATCATTTAACCATAAAAAAGAAAAATCTCAAAAAAAATCATTTCCAATTTATTAATAACATAAAAACAAAAAAAAAAAAATATTTTATAAAATTGAAAACCAAAAAAATTAATACTCGCTTTCACCATTTTAATCTATTCCTCTATAAACACCACCACTATTTTTATTTTTCCATGTATTAGTGCTCTTCTCCTAGTCGTTTTTGTCATTTTTTTCTTGTATTTAGTCCCGAGTTTTGTCATTTTTTTCTTGTATTTAGTCCCGAGTTTTATGATTTATCATTATGTGGCATTAGGATAAGATCAACTAATTATGTAATTCTATCAAAAGGGCCATCCTTATCAACATGTCCAACCTAAGTCTTCCATGTACACTTAAATGCTGACTTACTATCTTTGCCACAAAGCACACATTCACTTTAATTAAAGCTATAAAAAAAATATTGGTGGACCTTATTTAGCACTCTTAGCGTGCACTTTCATTACATTTGCAAAACGCTGGCGTGTTACCATTGTACATGAACATAATAGTAACAATACTTGTATTATACTAAATTTTAAAAATATTTTTTTATAAGAGTTAACTAACTATAAATTAGTATATAAATATTTGAATAATATGAAGAAATTAAAGTAAAAAATATTTAATTTTATTAAAAATGAATGATTAGAAGAAATATAAATTTTAATATTATATAAGTTTAAGAATGTTTTGATTTTATAGTAAAATTTAAAATTGGTTTTAATCAACTAAAAATTCAAAATTGGTTTTAATCAACTAAAAATTCACATTCCAAATATACATGAACATTTGGCAAGAATAAAAGTCTCCTTCCTTAAGAATCTTTCAATTGACACATTAACCAATAATAGTTATAAAAAATATCAAAAACTCTAAACATTCTTAAGTTTTACCTTTTGATTTTTTGGTGACTTTTTCAGTTTGATTTTTTCTTCCGCCTCGCTGGTAAAGTGGTAGCTGCGGAGGAATATCTGCCTCTTTTCTAAACGCTCTTTCGCATAATCAAATCCAAATTTCCCTTCGCCGAGGATGCGATTTCTTTCGCATTCGTCCGCATAAAGACAGGACCCGAAAGAAAGGCTCTCTGATAATCTTCTTACGCCTCTTCTTGTTCCAGCAATTCCATGAAGATTGCTGCGGAAGGAGAGATGCTTCCCAGACACCGACCTCGACAACGCAGCCGCTGGATTCATCCTTGTTTTTTCTTTATTTCTGCTCAATAATAACCACCTGTTCGAATTCTCTGGTTTCTTCCAAACCAACTGTATTGCTATCTTTCAAACCGTATAAAAGCCCAAAGTCACCAACTTTCGATTTTCCTGCTCTCCCGTTAATGTTAATTTTCAAGGTTTTGCCTCTTCCAAGAGCACAGTAGAACACGAGAATATAAAGGAAATTCATTCATTTCTTTCACGTCAAAGTTAAGGTCACCGCCAAGCCAGACATCTAATTGGTGTATGAGACTCCTTAGTTTATGGGACAAGGGAACCCTCCACCCAGCAATTTGATTGGTAAAATCTACGGAAATATACATACCCTACCCTCCTCTGGATTTGAACTTCTGACCTCTTAGGAGGAAACACATGTAATTACTGAATTTAAATTAGATAATATTTATTAATATTATAATTTTAAATTGATTAAGTTATTGTTTAAATTAAAAATATATTTAATATTTTGAAATATTTTAAAATAATTAATTTACTCAATATTACTCAATATTAATATGTGATATTTAGTGATTTGATTGTTAAAAAGATTTATTTTAACTTTGGATTTATTCACCATGGAGAGATTATATCTTTTGATGTACAAACTTTTAACCTTTCTCCAAATTTTATACTCTTAAAAAAATGTTTTCATTTCACAGATTTGATCCCTCTAAACATTGGGTTAAGATGTATCTATGTTGGTTTAATACAATAATATTAAAGTATTAAAAAATATCAATATATTTTATAATATATTAAAATATTTTATAATATATTAAAATATTTCATATATATATATATATATATATATATACAATTTGAGTGGGTCTAATGGTTAAGAACATGTGTTTCCTCCTAAGAGATCACAAGTTCAAATCCAATCTAAAGTATGTAAAATCCTTGTGCAAATGGAATCCCTTTCCCACAAACAAGAAAGATAGGGGGTCTCATTGGCTTGGTCTTTTTAAAGGGCCATGAGAGGCCTTTGAGAAGTAATGTCTTTGAAGCTTGGAAATGCTAAAACAAAATTGGTGTTCATAGAGTTTCCACCTTCCCTAGCTATACTGCATTGATTGTATTTCACAGAATACAATCTATAAAATACTCCGTTGATATATAACGAAAAGCAAAACATAACAACTGAATTTTAAAAGAACTCAGCTACTTGGTTCCATTTTGATCTTTGAGTGGTCTTGCTACTCCCAAATTGAGTGTGGATGGGGCTCGTTGAGATTCGGAATTTGGATGATTGTGACTGAATTTACGTTCTTGGATGCTCCATGGGTGATTTCTGATGTGCTTGGTTGCTGATGAGCTCATTCAAGCTGATCCAAACGACTCTACATTATCTCCATATTGTTGCGCTGCTCTTCAATCTGACTCCTCTGGGCATAACTTTCATCTTGCATCCTTTCAATAAGGTGCCTGTGTTGAGAAAGGGTTTCAAGTTCGAATGTTAGAGTGGCGTTGAGTGCTTCTTCACATCCTTTGTTAGCCCACACATTCCTCCTCAGAGTCCAGCTAAGCAGAACTAGCTAGAAATCCCTTGACACCCTGCAGATTCATTAACTCTGGTGCGCTTTGATTTCTCTGGGAATTTTCCTTGCTGCTAAGGGGGACACAAAGCTGTAGCGAATTGGGTTTCCTGTGAATTGGGAAAATGAAGGGCGGGGCCGAAATCAATAGAGACCGCGGGGTTAAGGTCTGGGCAGGGCAAGGACAAGGTGGAGGGAGAGGTGGTGGGCGAGTCAAGGAGTAACGAGGAGGAGCCTAGAAAATATGGGAGGAAAAACGTTGAGAGACAATCAAGACATAGCATCCTAGGCAGTTTAGGGGGAGCACAGGTCGGGAATGGCTTACCAATACCACAAATAGAATTTTCCCCTGCAAGGATGAGTACTGGCCGAAATTTCCCCATGTAACGATCAATGTTGAGTTCGTGTCAAACAAAAAAGTCACAAAATCTACCTGGTGTGATGTACCTGAGGCCTTCATATCTGCGGGCTTGGGTCTGGACCTAACGTCACCCTGGAAAATCACCTGCGCGTCTGGGCTATTGCACGCACGATCCATTTGCGTTAGAGCCTTCATCCCTTGTTTTCCCACGACCTCGAATGAAAGAAATATTTGGCCACCCAAAACCATAATGATGTCGTCGCATAAACTGTTAATCACTACTGTACTTGGTCGATGAGACGTCGAGTTCTCACTTGCCACATGTATGCTCCACCATTCCCCACTTTCGCTGGCCTACTCCACATGCCTGCTCCACCTGTCCTCCAAGTGGCTCCTCCTCTAACCTTTGTGCATTGGCTCTTGGTCATATGTCGCATTAGGCTAAGGGGGATAAGGCTTCAACACCCTCCACTTCTAAGGTTCCAAGAGGTTTCTCGATGGCTTCATTCGCCAATTTGTATGTTTTCGTGTTGTTTTCCCTCAGAATGTGAAATAATGTTGGCTTGACGGACTTTGTGTCTACACGTATTCGATCAATTATTCTTTTTAGAATCAATTTTTTTGGGTTTGTTCCGTGGACCATCATCCTTATGACTGTCTTAGAGTCACCTATAACATTCAAATTGGAAATTTGGCGGATCTTTGCTAGTTGGAGTCCTTTGAGTAATGCATAAGCCTTTGCTTTATTATTGGTGTCGTTCGAGTAATTTAAAATTATTTTTCCTCCAAGTTCGTAGAGAACCCTACACGTGCCTCTAACTAAAAAAACTATTTCTTAAAATACTAAACTACTATTTAAAATTAAAAAATTAATTCAATTCATAAAGACCATAAATCTTATTAAAAATAATTTTTTTAATTTTTAAAAGATTTATCCCATACCTCTATTTAAAATTTAAAAAAATATTCAAATGATAAAGACCATAAATCAATTATTAGTTATTATTAAAAATAAATTTATTATTTTTTAAAAGATTTATCCCCATATATATAAATATGAAATATGTATTGTTCTCGATATAAACAATATTCATATTCGMATGTATTTTATATTTAATAATTTTAATTTTATAATTATTACCCATAACTAAATTATATGTGTAAAAGTGATATTTTTAAATCTTTCAAATAAYGCACGGTTGACCTACGACKAGCAACTTGCGTCAAGAAAAGACCAATTGACTGTAAAACCACGTGGTGTCAAATATTTAGTTCTTAGATAAGAGAGCGCGGCCCTGCGTCGATTGAGTAGCAGGGTACAGAGGAGGCACCTTTCTGTCAATTTCACTCAATGAGTTGGTGACAGGTGATCAACATCAAACATGACATGTTTAACACTGGCTCTTATGTTTGGTAAAGCAAGAAATTTACTTACCAAAAGTATTAGATTTTGTTGTTAATATTATTTTTATTATTGACTATATATTTTTTATTTTCTTTATAGAAATGTTAGATAGACTTTTGTTTTCAATATTATATTTGTTCTTGATTATAATTTATTATTAAATATCAAAAGATTTTGTTGGTAATATTATTTTTATTATTGATTATGCTTTGTTATTGAATATCAAAATTTGCACATGCTCATTCAAATAACATAGAATGTTAATCAGCCATGTGATAGGCCATATCCTTAGCACATTATTATGTGACTAAGTCATCCCCTAAATCCAGCACAACAACACTTATATGATCACTTATATAAAAACAAGAAAGTGAGAAGGATAACATACATAATAATAGGGAGAGTAAAAGTTTCAACTCTTGAGTAGTCATGCCTATGTCTCATACATAAAATATCTAGAAGTCTCAAACATGATATGATTTGAGGCATCATGCCTCTATTCTTCGGGATTAAGAGAAGCGTTAGTAACATGTTTATGTTGTTGTTTTTATTTATTTTTAAGAAAACTTATTGCAAAATGTAATCAAAAAAGTCATTGCCAAATGTATTATGTTAGATTTTTTTGAATCATATTGTTTTTAATAAGATATTTTAATGTAAGGATATTTATGTAATTTTTATGAATATAAATTTTATGGTTTAGGTGAATTCATGAATTTTAGTCGTACTTTTGGTAAGTTAAATTTTAAAATGGCTTATACACACTCTTCATTGAGAATCATATTGTTTTTAATAAAATATTTTAATGTAAGGATATTTATGTAATTTTCATGAATATAAATTTTATGGTTTAGGTGAATTCATGAATCTTAGTCGTACTTTTGGTAAGTTAAGCTTAAAAATGGCTTATACACACTCTTGATTGAGAACCATATTTTTTTTAATAAGATATTTTAATGTAAGGATATTTATGTAATTTTCATGAATATAAATTTTATGGTGTAGGTGAATTCATGAATCTTAGTCGTACTTTTGGTAAGTTAAGCTTAAAAATGACTTATACACACTCTTGATTGAGAACCATATTTTTTTAATAAGATATTTTAATGTAAGGATATTTATGTAATTTTCATGAATATAGATTTTATGGTTTAGGTGAATTCATGAATCTTAGTCATACTTTCGGTAAGTTAAGCTTAAAAATGACTTATACACACTCTTGATTGAGAACCATATTGTTTTTAATAAGATATTTTAATGTAAGGATATTTATGTAATTTTCATGAATATAAATTTTATGGTTTAGGTGAATTCATGAATCTTAGTCGTACTTTTGGTAAGTTAAGCTTAAAAATGGCTTGTACACACTCTTGATTGAGAACCATATTGTTTTTAATAAGATATTTTAATGTAAGGATATTTATGTAATTTTCATGAATATAAATTTTATGGTTTAGGTGAATTCATGAATCTTAGTCATACTTTTGGTAAGTCAAGCGTAAAANTACACACTCTTGATTGAGAACCATATTGTTTTTAATAAGATATTTTAATGTAAGGATATTTATGTAATTTTCATGAATATAAATTTTATGGTTTAGGTGAATTCATGAATCTTAGTCATACTTTTGGTAAGTCAAGCGTAAAAATGGCCTACACACACTCTTGATTGAGGTTTTCTTCGGTCAAGTCTTTAAGCCTTCAAGTGTTTAAGTTTTGAGGGCTTGAAAGTCAATAATCATTCTCCATTTCTACATGTATTTATAGAGTTTAAAGTTTTAGGAGGTGAAATTCCTTCTTCTCTTCCATGGAAGGTGGTAGTTTTTTTGTCATTGAATCCTCTATTCAATGACATATAATTCTCTCTCTCT
>ML846535.1:68429-80799 GCA_009831015.1 Picea engelmannii
TCGAAGGAATCCATTATTGGGCTATGGTTATATGGGAAAATAGGCATGTGTTCCTACAAAATGGGTTGCAAGCATGTAGTGCATTTTCCTGTTGAGTAAATGACTCAAGATCCTTGTGAAGGTTTTTGAGAGAACTCCTTGGGTAGTTGAGAATTCCTGGAAGTATTTAGTTGAGATTTCATGGCCAACTAAGTACATTGGACACCCTGATAAATGAATGGTACATCTTGAGGGACTATGAGTAGTGAATGGGGTACATTCCTTGGGCAGTGCAGGTTGTGGGGAAGAGAGAGAGAGAGAGAGAGAGAGAGAGAGAGAGTTTAAGGATTGGAACTATTGTGGGAGTAGAACCTATGTTTTGGCGCTACTCAGTGTTGAGAGTAGACAACCAGTGGGTCAGATCTCCTTGTGGACTCATAGCCTCAACTAAGGGGTGGCATGTAGTTGAGAGGAAATGAACAGTGGTGGATATGGCTGGGATGTTCATCCTTCATACACAACTAGTTGGTTAATTATTGATAGATAAGTATTTATGTTATATTCTTATGTTATTCTATTGTGTTTTTTTCTAATGGGTCAAGCCCACTTCAATTCTTTTGAGCCTTGAGTGAGTTTTTCTAATGTTTGAAGTAGTGAGCATAAGCCTCCCATTCTTCATGTTAATAAACTTTTATTATACTTTACGTACCTTACCATAGATTTATTGTAATGCATTGGAGCTCATATTTTAAAAGGAGGATAATATAAAGTGTATTCTCTACCTCAATTTTCTTTATCAATAACTTTTTTCTTTTTTTTTCCGCTTGGTATAGGCATTATTATTAAATACCTCTATTAGGTGCTTTATTATGTGCTCAATGTGTTGATCAACAAAAAATCTAAGGGCCTAAGTGTCAAGGGTATTAATCACACCTAGATATAGTGAGGGGTGGTGATTGGAGGAGGAAATAGAGAAGTTTTATGAGTGGTTGCAATATATGAACAATCAAAGGAAATAAGATAGAAGGTTTTAAAACAATTGCATTGTATTAGATGGAAAAGTACAAGGATAAAATAGAAGAGTTAAGGATGAAGAAAGGGTTATCTCCCTAATACAGGGTGTTTGAGAAAGAACCATAATTCGAAATTAGATTAGGAGTAGAATAGAGGTTACATAGTCTAGAGATAGGGAGAGACAATAAATGAATAAGTGTAGTGGCTAAGTTCTTGAGAGAATATGTGAATTATAATATATTATATTAATATATGTATCATTAACAATATGAGTAGATTGATACTCCCCATTTTGGATGAATATTATGGTTATGAAATTTTTGAGTATTATGTATTGGTATGTTGAATGCCCATGAGAGAATGATATATGTAAATAGAGCCTTTTGTGTAATGATATATATTGAGAGGCTTGAGAGTTTGATAAGGGTCATAAGAACAATATACGGTTTGTATGTGATAATAACCTTGAGTTTGTTAGAGAGGGTTTATGCTAATTTGGCATTGTAGGATTGTTGCAAAGAAGTGAAGTGCGCTTGACCCATAGGTCATAGGTTGAAGGAAAAAGTTGATTGGAAAATTTCAAAAAGGAGATTGCTTTAAGGGTGTACAATTCTATTGAGAGGTGAATCTCTTCCCTCCTTGAACAACTTAATTCGATAGATCTCAACTTAATAAACGTGGGTAGTTTTGTCATCACCATTTTTCTTTCGCAACGTTTTACACTACGATTTTATCAATAAAACCAAATATCATACATAGAGACCACAACTCTGAGTTATTTCCATACTGGTACAGTAATCATATATATATGAAGGTTAAGGGATATTCTCACTATACCCTAGTCTCTTAGTTACTAACATACTTATTCACTAATGAACATATAATAGGTTATCCTTTGAATGATTAAAATCCCACTAGCATTACAACCATCCCTATGCATAAACATTAACATTTAGATTACAAAAACCCCACTAGAATTACAAAAAATCCCTATGAATAAACATTAATGTTTAGATTGCAAAGGCCCCACTAGAATTACCATAATCCCTATGCATAGACATTACTTGAATATCATATAGGGTCTATACAAATTTTGAGTTTAAAGCATATACTGCATACTTAATATTAGGGACTATATGAATTTCGAATTTAATGCACACATCATAGACATAATATAAAGGGTTCAATGCATATATCGTAGACTTGAAATAAAGGTGGCTTTATGATAACTTATTAAGTAATAGAATTTGTGGCGAACTGTCTATGGTTACACCCCGACCTCTATTACCACAGTAACTAAAACATCGTTACATTTGGCATTGTTATGATGTCCAATGATAATCGTTATCCTTCATGAATTTGTTAACACTAATGAACCAGATGGTTAGACCTTAACTGAGCGAGAGGTTTGGACGTGACAACGGGGTATAGTCACGCCCTAACTGATTTTTCCTCATATTGCAATAAATTTGGTATGAATGTCAATGAGGGGTTTGTCAGACGCTGATTAAAACCTCTGCCCAACCTATTAATGGATACCTACAAGAGTAATCACCGAGGCTGTCACTTGGCCCCGTGTCCAATACAAATGTGCCACCTCCATCCTGTCACATGGCTAGGTACAATCTTCGTAACTCCCACTATTACTCTGCGCAGTGAAGGGTTTCTAGGACTATTGTTCCATTCTCCTTTGGCTCTGCATCTTCTGGGAAACACCCCAGTGCTAACCCTATGATTTTTTGATGCAGGAGCATCATAAAAAGCCAAAAGCACGCGCCTAGCCAAAGGAGCAGTTGGACGCGCAGATGGAAAAAGAGAACGTTTTTATGAACAACGTTTTGAATTTTGAACTTAAAAGAATTAATGTAATAGTTAGGAGGAAGGCGTACTTTGCATTTATACCTAGGAGATATGAACAGATCTAGGGGGATTACTCCCATCTATCAAATTATAATAGGCATTTAAGTCTGTTAGTGAAAGTAGGTAGATTGGAATTAAGATATTAGACAGTTTAGAGTGTAGGAGGGAAAACAGATATAGACACCCTCACTCTTGTATTATTGTATCATTAGCATAAAGAAGAAGAAGAGAGTTGTAGAGAAGAACCCATGTACAGGAGAACTTGAGTTAATATATGAAGCTTTGACTCAAATTTCATGGTGTTATGATGTTTGTTGTTTACATATGCTAAATGGTATGCTTACAGTTGTTTTATTCTCTATGTTATGCATTTGTTTCAATGATGTGTTGAATGTGTGATTTCATGTTAAGTATATGAAGTCTAAAAGAGGAGAAGAATGAGTTTCAATTGTTTCTCATCCTGAGAGTTCCTGGAAGGAGTGCAGTGAAACGTCCGCAAGGTGTGTGTTGACAAAAGTCTGAGTTTTATCTCAGAAATCTCAGGAGAGATACCATTGTTCTCATTTCCCGCAGAAGTGCAGGTGAAGCACAAAAGTCGTGCAAGGTGTGCACAGTCTAGTTGAAGCCTTAGAATTTATCAACTAAGGTTGAAGAGTGAAAGATTGTTGTTGCCGAGAGTGCACATAGTCGAAGAATCAAATACACAGAATTATTTGAAAGAGTGTGTGTAGGAGTCCTTTCGAGACTTGACGTTGAAATAGAAATCTCAGGAGGGTCAGCGCTTTTGAAGTATTCAAAGGAAGATGGGGAGTTGAATTAGCGCGCAGAAGGTTAAGTCCCGACGAAAGAACATTGACTCATTTCACAGAAATTCATTGAGGAGTGAATCGGACGGTTGAAATTATCCATGGAGAACTCACGAAGTTGCGAGGACCGTAGGATCTAGTGAAGCTACAAGGTGGTTAGAAGTTGGGTGAACCCATCACTTTGGTATCAGGAATCAACGTGGACCGTTGATCATGATCTGTTTTGAGCGTAAGATCATTTCGGGGATTCATAATTCGTAAGTCCAGAGTGAAAGACAAAATCCTTGGTCACTCTAACTCCCGGATCGCGAAAAGGATTGTTAAGTGTGGAATTTCAGGATTTCGGTAATTCGGGATTCGGAATACCGAGAATCCTGATGACAAGGATCCAGGGGCCTTTGCATTGAAAACCCTGAAGTTGCAAAACTCGGAATATCCTTGAAGTGGCATTTTGGCATTTCGGGGATCAGGGTTTTGGCATTCCCGTTGACAAGGATTCGGGGCACTTCACATAAGAAACCCCGAATTCACGAAACACGAAGTATTGGTGAAGTGGCGTTTCGGCATTTCGGTGTTTTGAGGTTCGAGAACCTGAGAAGACAGTGGTTTGGAATCGAGAGTCTCGAACTCCTGGTACCCAGAAGCCCAAAACAACATGGGTCGTTAGATCGAACGAAGGCTTATTATCCATTAACCCTGTGGAAGGTGCCATTTCAGAATTCAGGGTTTAGAAGTGGTAGAGGGATGGAAATTGAAGGCTTGTTCAAACCCCAAAAACTGGGAAGCTACAGTGGACAGGTGGTGTGTTTTCATTAAAAAGGTGGAGTCAATCTCCGTTGACCATTTCGGGGTTCAGGGGTTGGAGAGTCAAGAAGCCTCGCGTCGGGATTCGTGAAATCGCGAAGTCTGAAACCCTGAAAAGGCGAAAAGTATTGTTGGGGAGCTAGCCTTTGCTAAATGCATCGGGGTTCGGTATTTCGACACTTTTGAAGACAAGGGGTCGAGTTTCTTTGTTCAGGAATTCCTGAAGTCGCGAAACGCGACGCAGTTTTGGAGGAGGACGTGGCCAAATATTTTGGCAATTTGGCATTTCGGGTTTCGGAGGTTGAAGAGACAAGAAATTCGACAACAGGAATCGTGATATTGTGAAACCCGAAATCCCAATTCGGAAAAGGGCGTGATCATATTGTTGGTCAAGAGATTTGGGTTGATGCCTTGTGTTTGATCATGCGGGCATACCTATAAGGACTTGTGGAAAACACTATGGTGTGTGTGTGGGATTCCTTGTGGAGGAATCAAAGAGTTAATCAGACTCAGGAGGGAATATTTGGAACGATCCTGAGCGGATCTTGGCTCGAGGGTCAGGGGTCTACACCATTTGTGGTATCAGAGCTCAGAACAAGTTCTTTTCTTTCTGTAGTAGAGAAAAGACGAACATTTTATAGCCATGCCCCCGAGAAGAAGAGACGGGCCAATGCCAATGCCTGATCCAGCAGTGGAAAGAGAAATGCACGAATTACGTGCCAGGCTTGATGCCATGGAGACAACACAAAGGCCCATAGTAAAAGCTGGGGATATCAGCAAGGCTGACAGTGAAAATGAAGTTGGAAATGAAGGAGAATAATTTGCAGTCAAGGATGCTATGGATGAACGCCTATTCAGGGTTGTTGCAAGGATAGGTGCTAGAGAAAAAATGGGCATTCCAGTGTATGAGGGAAACCTGGATGTTGAAGAGCTTCTAGACTGGATTAGAGCTCTAGATAAACACTTCGACTATGAGGATGTCGAGGAAGACAAGAAAGTCAAACATGCCATTACTAGACTTAAAGGGCATGCAACACTATGGTGGGATGAACTACAGGCTGACAGACGCTGCAAGGGAAAGCAAAAAATCAAGAGTTGGGATAGAATGGTTGCATAGATGAAAGCCAAATTTATACCCAAGGATTACCAAATCACTATGTTTTGGAGGATGCATAATTTGAGACAGAAGTTGATGTCAGTGAAAGAATACACTGAAGAGTTCTACAAGATAAACATCAGAGCAGGTCATCAGGAAAGCGATGATGAAAAAAGTTCCAGGTACATGAATGGTCTGCGATATGACATCCAATATGAGTGATGATCATTCGAAATGTGGAAGATTCTTATCAGATAGCTCTAAAATCTGAAGAGAAGCTGAGCCAGAAATAGGGTCAAAAAGGCCGAGGTAGAAGTCAAGCCAGAGGCAAAACAATTGCCCAAGACAAAACTCAGAAATTTAAAGAAGAGGGAAAGAAACCTCAAACTCAACATGAGAGAGGAGTAAGCTCATAGAGAGGGAAGTATGCCGATAGAAATACTTTTCCTCGAGCTAGAGGAAGAGGAAGAGGCAGAGGCGGTGAAGTAAAATGCTTTGTCTATGGAAAGATCAGACATAAATCCTATGAGTGTCCACATAAGAAGAAAGATGGTGGCGAAACTCACATTTTCGAAGCTCAAGGAGGGAATGTGGAGACAAAAGATGTTGAGGGTGGAAGATCCTTAATGATGAGGAAAGTTCTCTTGAATCCGGAGAAGGAGGTAGAGAACCCAACCCAAACAAACAGTTTGTTTCAGACTGCTTGCAAAACCAAAGACAGGGTATGCAAAGTCATAGTGGACAGTGGTAGCATAGACAATCTCGTATCTACAGAGATGGTAGAAAATATGGAGCTGGAGACTATCGTACATCCAAGCCCATACAGAGTTTTGTGGCTACAAAAAGGACATCACGTAAATGTCACTAAACAGTGTTTAGTTGAATTTAAAATAGGAGGATATAAGGATGAAATATTATGTGATGTCATTCCCATGGATGTTTGTCATCTATTGCTAGGTATACCATGGAAATATGACAGGAACATGATTCATGGTGGGAGAAAGAACACGTACACCCTGGAGAAGAATGGTAGGACTTACATGTTGTTGTCGATTAAGGATAAAGAGGTGAAAACAGAGATAAGCAACACTCTACTTCTCATGAATGGGAAGGAACTTCTTAATGAGGTTAAGAAGAAGGAATACACACAATTTATTGTGGTTAGGAAGCCTAGAACTGTCTTGACCAGTACGAGGATAGATGATTTACCTGAAGAAATCCAGAAGTTGCTAGAAGAGTTTGCTGATATAGTAGTGGACGAACTACCTTGTTCATTTCCACCTATCAGGAGTATAAGCCATCACATTAATCTTATACCTGGAGCCAGTTTACCAAACAAAGTAGCATACAGGTTGACACCGTAGGAGAATGAATAAGTTAAGAGACAGGTCCAGGACTTAATAGACAAAGGATTGATTAGAGAAAGCTTGAGTCCATGCGATGTTCCAACAGTGCTCAACCCAAAGAAAGATGGAGGCTAGAGAATGTGTACAGACTCAAGGGAAATCAATAATATTACCATCAGATACAGTTTTCCATTGCCAAGGATGGATGACTTGATGGATTTCTTGAGTGGAGCAAGATTTTTTTCAAAAATTGATTTGAAAAGCGGGTATCATCAGATTCGAATGAGAGAAGGTGATGAATGGAAGACAACATTCAAGATGAATGAGGGGCTGTATGAATGGCGTGTCATGCCATTTGGATTAACAAATGCACCCAATACTTTCATGAGGTTGATGAACGAAGTCCTGAAGGATTTCCTTGGGAAATTTGTCATTGTATATCTTGATGATATATTAATTTTCAGCAAGACAGAAGCAGAGAACTTAAATCATTTAGCTGCAGTGATGAGGAGATTACAACAAGAGAAATTGTTGATAAATATGAAGAAATCATCATTTATGAGGACAAAACTCATTTATTTGGATTTTGTTATCTCTGCAAATGAGCTGACAATGGACCCAAAAAGAGTGAATGTGATTAAGAATTGGCCATCACCGAAAGGTGTGTTTGAAGTTCGAAGCTTCCATGGTTTGGCTAGTTTATACAGGAAATTCATCCGAAATTTCAATGGGATTAGCGCACCAATGATGGATATGGTGAAGAAAAGACATAAATATTTTCACTGGACAGAAGAAGAAGAAAAGAGTTTCAATCTGCTGAAGAAGAATGTCACGGAGCAACCAATTCTGGTTTTGTCGGATTTTAGCAAGACATTCCAGGTCAGGTGTGATGCGAGTGGATTTTCAATTGGAGCGGTCTTGAGCCAAGACAATAGACCGATCGCATACTTCAGTGAAAAACTGAATGAAATGAAGATCAAATACTCAACATATGACAAAGAATTTTATGCAGTCATACAAGCACTGAAGAAATGGAGACATTATTTGGTTCCTAAAGAGTTTGTTTTGTACAGTGATAATCATGCTTTACAATTTGTGACTCAACAGGAGAAGTTGAACCAAAAACATGTTAAATGGGTTGAATTCATGAAGAATTTTACTTTTGTAATTAAACATATTTCTAGAACTGCTAACAAAGTTGCTAATGCTTTGAGCAGGAAATGTTTGCTTATGCAGAAATTTAGAGTCAAGACTTTGGGTTTTGATAACCTCAGAGAAATGTACAGGGATGACCCAGATTTTAAGGAAGCATATGAGGCATCTGAGAATCCAATTCTCAGGGGCAGAAGCCAGTGGACCGAATATATGATCCAAGATTGATTATTATTCAAGGGAAATCAATTATGTATTCCAAAATTCTCCATGAGGGAGAACCTGCTGAAGGAAAAACACAATGGAGGATTGGTCGGACACTTCGGTCATGATAAGACGTTCTCAAAGTTGAATGGCTCATATTTTTGGCCAGGGATGAGGATAGATGTTAAGAAATTTGTGGACAGATGCAGGATTTGTCAACACACAAAAGGTAAAAGGAAGAACACAGGGTTATATCAACCATTACCCATACCAGAAAGGTCGTGGGATGTAGTGAGCATGGATTTCATATTGGGACTACCAAGGACACAAAGAGGATATGATTCAATCTTTGTGGTGGTAGACATATTTTCTAAGATGACACATTTCATACCATGCCAGAAAACCAGTGACACAACTCATATTGCGAACCTGTTTTTCAAGGAAGTCGTCAGACTTCACGGCTTGCCAAGGAGTATCGTTTCTGATCGAGATACCAAGTTCATAGGGCATTTCTGGAGGAATTTATGGAAGAAGCTGGGGACAAGTTTGTCTTTTAGCTCATTGTATCATCCTCAGACGGATGGGCAGACAGAAGTCATGAACAAAAGCTTAGGATATTTGATGAGGAGCTTAGTGACTGAACACCACAGTCAATGGGATCACATTCTACCATAGGAAGAATTTGCTTGTAATGATTCTCTTAACAGAAGCACAGGGGAGAGTCCATTCCAGATTTTATATGGAATGCAACCAAGGGGAGTTTCTGAATTGAAAGATTCAGAACAAGCTGAATTCAGGAGTGAAAGTGCCGAGGGATTTGCAGAAGAAATGAAGGAGCTTCACAGCCGAGTCAAAGAGCGATTGCAGAGTTCAAGTCAAGAATACAAGCGGAGAGAAGATCAACACAGGTGAGAACTTCAATTTGAAGTTGGTGATCTGATTCTTGCACATATAAGGAAGGAGAGGTTCCCAAGGGGAACATATAACAAACTAAAGATGAAAAAGATGGGACCGTGCAATGTCATAAATAAATTTGGGGCAAACTCATATGAGATTGAATTACTTGATGGGAACGTAATTTCACCGATATTCAATGTTGCGGATTTGAACCCTTACAGAACTAAAGAAACAGGAGCAGAGGATGAACAGACAGAGGGTCAGTGGACCAAACAAATGCCTGTAGCTGAAAATCCACAGATGGAAAGTATAATTGACAAAAGAGTCACCAGGAAGACCAGGAGAAGAGATTATTTTGAATACTTGGTCAAGTGGAAAGGACATCTAGTTGAAGATGCTAGTTGGGAAGATGAAGAAAAAATTCATAAGCATGGACAGACCGTGCAGGAGCTCATGAACAGGAGTTCATGAAAATTTTCAAGAAAGGGAGTATGATGCACGAGCATCGTACAAATCCAAAAGAATGTTCCTAGCCAAAGGAGCAGCTGGATGCGCAGATGCAAAAAGAGCACATTTTTATGAACAACGTCGAGAAGCCTCACGTCAGGATTCACAAAATCGCAAAGTCTGAAACCCCGAAAAAGGTGAAAAGTCCTGTTGGGGAGCCAACCTTTGTTGAACGCATCGGGGTTCAGTATTTTGACACTTTCAAAGACAAGGGTTCAGGGTTCTTTGTTTCGGAATTCCTGAAGTCGTGAAACGCAACGCAAATTTGGAGGAGGACGCGGCCAAAGATTTTGGCAATTCAGCATTTCGGGTTTCAGAGGTTGAAGAGACAAGAAACTTGACAATAAGAATCACGATATCGCGAAACCCAAAATATCGATTCAGAAAAGGGTGCAATCATATTGTTAGTCAAGAGATTTGAGTTGATGCCTTGTGTTTGATCACGCGAACATACCTATAAGGACCTGTGGAAAACACTGTGGTGTGCATGTGGGATTCCTTGTGGAGGAATTAAAGAGTCAATCAGACTTAGTAGGGTAGATTTGGAACGATCTTGAGTGGATCTCGGCCCGATGGTCGGGGGTCTGCACCATTTTTCTTGTGAGGAAGACCGACGACACGGAGGTCCCTACTCAGTGTAAAGAAAGAAATGGCTACACGACTTCCCGGTAAGTCCACCATAGACTTTAACGCTTAAGTTACCTGTAGTTTAGTGATAGTTTTCAAGAAGGGTTAAAAGTAGTTGTGATTGTCTCTGCAACTAAACTCAGAATTATTCCCTCCACGCTCTGTGTGTAATGCATTCCTAGTTTCTAGTGGTTTAAGATACCGTGAGTTGTGACCACCCTCCAATGCGATTTATATTGGTTACTCGTCCGAAACTTGTACAGGTGACTTCCTCTTCCTGGTTCCATAGTTGATGGTAAAAATTTAGGGTTTGTTTGCTAGAAGTTACAACATGAACATGCACGCCTCAACTATGTGCGGCATACCTATCGTCGATATTTTCATGGTTAAAATATTGTGTGGTTTTATGTAGTGTTCCTTAAAACCTCTTGTGGCGTACTGTATGTATGTCATTATTCGTTGTGTAATATGTTATGTATATCTCTTTCCTTCGCAATGAGGTGATGATGGCATGAGTAACCAAACCCTCAGTTCTTAAAGCTGCGAAAGTGCCTTCCTAGACATGTTGGAATTCATTTCTTTTTAAATCCATGGTGTAAAGTTATAAAGGAAAGAGCTCATGTGGTTTTTAACGAGATTCTTCCTTTCCATAGTGTTCCCATGTAGTATCCTGACTATAGTATCCATTCTGTTTATTTATCGCATAATTTATACAAGAAGGGTTAAAGTCGTAAGACCTTACCTAATTTAAATAACTTACTTCCACGAGTATATCTTCCGGGTATAGAATTTTCCCTGAATTCTTTGTTCCTGAACTATGGTCACGGTGTTCATTTGTACTACCTCTACATAGGAAAAATGTTATTTAATTATCATTATCTACAATAAAGTCATTCATTTCAAAAGTGAATTTGGGTTTCATTTCATGCTCGTCTTCTTGTCTGTGTTTTACTCATCATCAGTTTATAAACTTAAAGGTTATGAAACCAGTGTTCCATGGCCCTATCTGAAATTCCAAATTGGGAAATAACA
Organism: Picea engelmannii; assembly: GCA_009831015.1. Classification (NCBI taxonomy): domain Eukaryota; kingdom Viridiplantae; phylum Streptophyta; class Pinopsida; order Pinales; family Pinaceae; genus Picea; species Picea engelmannii. The sequence goes on from ML846535.1 coordinate 79,754, forward strand.
ACTATGTTCAACATGCACTGTACTATGCGAACTCTTTATCATTTTCATTATCAAAATATTAGATATTTAGAAGAGTTCTTCTTGCTTATTTGCATTCTGGAATGCTTGATTAACTCTTTCAGTTACCATAATCTAATGATAGGACCCATGTTTTACTTGCGAAGGTACCCATCAGATAATTCTGGGTCCACTTCACCCCCTTATGCCTGTGGACAATTTTATCAACGACGCCAATAGGAATGCACCTGCGTCAACCTAAAGATAAGTGTTTGTTCATGTATTAAATCTGCAATGTTTTAATTTCGTGAATTCGTCCTAAACATTACTCTATCTTCAATATTTAATTTTCCTTGATTTGTTTCATAACTTTATTTACTGATATTCTTGATCTTTCCCTTGCAGGACTTAATCTCTCTGAGGATGTGTATTGATGAGGTCACCTCACTCGAAAGTCATTCGAGTTCCAACTTGTAGTGTTAAAAAAAAAAACCTCCTAGGTTCTATTTAAAGTGATACAGGTTCCACCCTAGGATACTATTATCGTGATAGTTTTATACCATGCTTCCATAGATAGATGGTTACTTGTATCTTCAATTCTTGAAGGAAATAGACAAAGGGTAAACCCTATATTGAATATGATTTCACTATTTAATAGTTATGATCACATGTGTTATGTAGAATTTGAAGACTCTTTTTAAGTGTTGTACCGACTCTGTAATATGTAGTATGTTATATATATATAAATCACTAAACATTTGCTTATGGGTTGTTGTAATGAAAAAGGACTATAACTTTCTGTTCCATTACTATAGTCGTATTTAATGGAAAATACTTGAAATCTCAAGTTATTTAAAAGTCAATAAGCAACTTTCTGTGTTATGCGTATTTATTTGTTTATGTAGTTTTGTGCTTCTATTCAAGTTACAATATATATATATATATATATCAAGTTTTCCATAAAAGAATGTAAATACGTATATAATTGTACATACCTGGTACAAGTTATGAGTTCACACCACAAATATTTCTATTTTATTTAGCTGGAA
>ML846537.1:20585-35568 GCA_009831015.1 Picea engelmannii
ATCAATGAGCCATGTGTCCTCTCCAGGTGATACAGATCCTGAGAGAGCTGAGATCAAGACATGGTCCTTAATCATCTTCATAGGTGGTTCTTCATCTTCGGCTATGTGAGCATGTTGTCTTTTGTGCTTCCTCTTGTATTCTTTTCTTCTGACTGGACAATTATTCGCCTTGTGTCCCATATTATCACAATGATAGCATTGTATAGATGAGAGATCTCATCCCTTGCGTTGTCCTTTCTTCTGAAAATTTCTTGGATGAGATTCTTGGTTGTTGAATTTGTTTGATGGTTGAGGTTCTCTATGATTTTCCCTTTTGAAGTAGGGTTTCTTCCTTCCTCCTTTTGTATGAGTATCAAGGGCTTGATCATCATCCCTTGCTAGTAGTGTTTCACAGTTGGCTACCCTTGTCTCTTCTTGGATGCATTCTTTCCATAGGCTCTCAAACTATAGTTTCTCCTTTCTGCCACATACCAACTAGATGAAATCATCTCAAGGTCTTGTGAGACCATTTAGGGCCATTATTACGAATTCGTCTTCATCGATGGTGTCTTCAATCGCTTTTAATTGTTCTTTAATTTCTGAGATTTGGGAGAAATATTCTTGAATCATTTCTCCTTTCTGCATCCTGGTATTCTTCAATTGAGATCTTAGATTCATCTTTAGATTGATGTTATTTCCTTCATATAGTTTGCTTAGAGAGTCAAACATTTCCTTCGGAGTTTTCTTGGACGATACATACGAGATCAGGTGGTCTTTGATTGAATCTACAATGATTCTTTGAGCCCTGATTGAGTCCTTCTGATGCTTCACTTTCTCTACGGCATCTTCAGGGTCCTCCACTTCTTCTTTGATAAATTTTTCTAGGTCATTCTTTGAAAGGATCAGACCGATCCTATACTTCTAGGCACAGAAGTTGTCTATGTCTTCTAGTTTCTCAACAAGCTTTGTGCTTGAAGACATCTTGTACTTGAGGCTACGAAAATGACCAAAAAATGAAAATGCTTAAAATCAAATTTTGACCTTACCAGGAGGTGCACTTGGTTGAGGTGAGTAGCCTGGTATACTTGGATCTGAGAAAATCCAATTTTTACCCCTTCAAATCTGATCTGCGAATTTTTGGATTGGTGCTTCTGGTACTTCTGGTACTTATGGTACTGGTTTTCTGGTACTTCTGGTACTTTTGTGAAACTAGGGTTTCACTTTGCGAAAGATCCAGCCACTAAAAAGGTGCGCTCTAAGTGTCAAAATGATCCTTGTGGGAGGGCGCAGCTTTCTAGGTGGTTAGGGAGATGAAAAGATTCACTTTTGTAAAACCCTAATTTTTGGGTACGGTAACAGTGACGTTTTTCCTCTTGTGAAATATGCTTCCTTCAAGTTGGCTCTGATCCCATGTTAATGTTTATGCCATTATTATAGTTCTTTGCATTTCAATAGATAAGAGCAAGATAAGAACAAGATCACTGAGAAATACACATTCACAAGAGACATAGCATTTATCCTGGGAAACCCTCTAGGGGAAGAAAACCCAGCAAAAACTTCCTCATCATAAATTGCCAATACAATGTTCAAGAGATAACTCAAACCAATACAGATAGTCCTCTCCAAAAGATGTGCCACTCTTCTCCCTCTCTCCAACTAGTAATTGTAGCTTGCCTCATAAGAGAATGAGCAAGTGAGTTGTGTGTTAAAGTGAGGCGCTAGCCTCCTTATATATACAAGACTGGCATGTGTGAAAGGGTTTCACTGGCAGGGCCAACCTCTCACTCTGGGTGAGTAAACCCACTTTTAATTTAATTTTGGGTCTCAATAATAACTGTTGGGGCCGACTTCTTATTCTGCGTATTACAATTGTCTGATGACCAATCCGCAAAAGGAGATTTGGTCCTAATACAATTACTGACATGATTAATCCACAATGGGAATTAATCCTATGAATAAAATAGCAATAATAATAAGAATACTCTTTGCAGTTACATTATTTTAACAAAACTGTGACCAAGCAACATACCCTTGACGTGAATTTCTACACCATTTCCACCATTCCCATCGTTCCAAATCCAAATAGAGAATTATGTAATGAATCTTATGTTAGGTTCTTTTTTTCACTTGGGTGAGAAAATAGAGGTCCCTTAACTATATACTCGAGGGGTACCAATAGGGATTACAGAGGTTTCCAATAAGGACAAAACTTTTAGTTTCTAGGCAACCTTGTGAATTCGCTTGTATCACTTGTGTGTAGAATTCCCCAATGCAATTACCCGCTGAATGAAGGATATTTGTTCTTTAAAGACATCGAAAGTACAGGTCTCTACCTTGGAAAAAACATTACCCGCAATTCTTTCCAAGGAAATTTCTTTGATACCTCTTGTAAAGTACCAGATGTAATATAATATGCAAAAATCAGAATATTTAGCATATATCAATGGAACAACAAAATATTGAGAAGAGAAATACCAGAAATAATATCTGTATTCAAAGAAAGCAATGTTCATTTGCCTCCTCGAGAGGGAAACCTCTAGCAAAGAAGATCTCTAACACAATAATTCTTGGGACAAGCTTTCCCATGCCTTCTACTCTTATTTATATTAATTATATCTTCTAAAGAACATTCTAGAGGAAGATCTTTCTAAACGCAAAAGGTTCTATTAGGTCTTCTTACATTGAATCATTCACAATTATTAAATTGACCTTACTAACTAATGTTGACCTTTATTACATGGAAAATATATTTAGGTCTTATTAACTAATGTCAGTACATGGAAAATATATTATTCTATCTATGTTAGGGGTTAGGGCCCTAACACCTCAACTTCTAGCTGGGTTTCCTCCCATATTGGGTTTCCCAGGATACATCTTGTGTTCAATTGTGTGGACGATGTGTATATTTTTCCATGTTCTTTCATTTTTGTATTCAATTAACTTTATAAATTGAAGCAAAGCTAGTAATTAACTAATCTAGGGTCTAAGTAAATAAATTGCAAAAAATCTAATATTTCAGAATAGTTTAAGATATGTTGTGGTGAATTGTTCCAGTAGAATATCCACGAAACTTTACAAATCATATCGTTATCAGAGCAGTTTTCTTTGGGGTATTTGTGGAAAGTTGTAGGATACATTAATTATCTTAAGAAGAAAGTCGTAGAACCCTAGCCATGGTAGATGAGTATGTTCACAAAAACCCTTGAGATCTAATAGAAGAGAGATTTGCAAGGTTGAAAAAGAAAGTTGTTGATATCTCTCACAATATGTCCCTCCTCATGGCAGCTCTAGAAAGAAATCTTGGACCGTTCAGGGAGGCTGGAGGATCTGACTCAAATATTGGATCAGAAGGGAAACCGGGAGGAAATGAAGACCCAGAAAATAAGACAACAAAAGAGCTCGAGAAAGAGCAGTGAAGTTATAATGTCATTAGCTCGTCACAGATTATATTCAAAATGGAAGCGAAAACGGATATCAAGCCATGCCATTGTGACATCGATGCATTAAATTTGAATAATTGGTTGCATCAATTAGAGGTCTATTTCAGTTTTCACAATATAGATGAGAAGAAGAATTGTTGCACCTCTTTCGTCACCTTAGTGAGCAAAATAGAGGTTCTTGCAAGCTCAGTTGGGGTTGCTGAACAGGACAGCTGCAAGGAAAAGGGTTAGAAAAAGAAAGATAAAACAACAACTAAGAATTAAACTAAGAAATAAAATTACAACTAAATTTATAAGCATAGGGACATAGAGACAAAAAGAACAATGAGACCCATGTCACCAATGATAAGGCTGATATTAGTGAAAGAAAACACCGAGAATCAAGGGGACTATGAGTCCCTTCTTCCTCCAAGGGAGGGCTCTTGGACCCCCACAAGTAAGCTCTTCTTACAAATTTGGAAATGAAAATGAAAATGGTGAAAGAATTCTTTGCTAATCCACTCAAGGGGTGAGATGGATTGCCCAATGCAATGATGCAAGTATACTCTTGGCAAGGATAGAAGAGTCCTCAAGAGAATAATGGCAGCATAACTTTGCTTTGAATTCCTTGAAAAATGAAGTGTATCCATGGCCTTTTTATAACATTCATTTGAACTATTGTTCAACTAGTTTTTAGTGTGTAAAGAGGCTAATTAGGGCATTTCTAGGTCTTTGACCAACCATCCAGTCGAATCCAGTCCAGATTTGAGTGTCAAATCGGCTTGGGAGCTGAACCAGAAGTGGGTGGGAGGCCGACCACTCTCATAAATGTGTCGTTTCTCAGGTGCACATCTTTTTGCGATAACAGTCGCGCATCGTGCGCATGTGTGCTAATTTGACACTTTTGTTTCGTGCATGTGCACGTGCGTCCAGTGTATTCATAGCGCCCTTCAATTTTTCACTATTTTGTATAGTTTTTTGACCCTTTATGAATGTTTTTGTGTTAATTCAAGTCCATGGATGACTTCATAACTGTTTGACGATGCTCAATTCTTGTAACCATGTGCGGACGAAATTTCAGTGATAACAGATGCCCCCTGATAGATGAGGTTAGAAGCATATGCATAGCCGAAATCCATCAATGTTTCTTCTACTGAGAGTGTTGTTGTAAGAGAGAGAAATAGTGGGATCGTCCAGAGCAATCCGTTGGAGGGAAAAAGGAACTGGTAGAACCCAACCTTCCATGAGGTGTGTAAAAAAGAAAACGGTGTACAAACGAGGCGGGCATGCCCCATGCTCGTGTCATGTAACTCAAAAAAGAGGAATGAAGTGTTGGTGTAGACAATTGCAGCGCCCTCGGGGGCGGTCGTGATAAAGGCAGAAGACAATTCTGCAGATGAACAGACTTTGAATAGTAGACAGTGACCGTGGTAATAAGTATCATGGATTCTGTGGGCATTGATGGCCCAACTAAGTTCAGAGGTCTTTGGCAAGTAAAAGAACTAACTGCAATAGTCACAAAGTAAGACCCACCGTAACATGAAAAATTGTTGACATCGAATGTTATGGGGGTCAACGACAGTAGGGAGAAATTATGGTTCTCCCTGTGTCATCCGAGATCTCTCATTGGATGGGTAATGAGAATCAAGATACTATTGCCCTTCTGGAAAATTGTGTTGATGTCGACAAAAAGGGGGACGCGACTCCTAGAAGCAAAGGGCTTCGTGAAATCTACTAGGTGAGGTTATGAAGTGGAGGAGGTACACGGACGAAGTCAAGATGTAGTAAGACTCAAGACTGCCCTTGGTTGGAGTATATGTGAGATAAAAGTGGCCACAACCATTCAACGAGGTTAAGTGTCAGGGAGACAACAAGACAGGGGATAAGTTGTGCTAGAGGCGGGACAAGGTTAACAAACTCAGAGGGAAGAGGTAAGTGGCCTGTGGGGTACTTTGAAGATATGGACGATGTCGTCAAGGGTGGATGATAAGTAGTGCCCCAACCAAGGGTAACATGGGTTGCGTGTGGCCAAAAAGGGAAAAAGGTCGTCAAAGGTGATGACAAAAAGGTAACGTAATTGTTGGAAATAAAGGCATTTGTACAATAAATAAAGAATATTGTGGGAGAAGTGTACAAATACAGAAACGGGTGCCCCAGTGTGATATGGTTGGCCCGGGTAGGGAATAATTTCCTTGGAGAACTGATGGAGGGTGGGGGCCCCATGGGTGGTTTCTGTATGAGATAGGTGAAATGAAGGGAAAATAGCAGATGGAAAAACAGATTGTGGATGAAATGGAGGGTTCATGCTACTGCGGAGGTGCAGTCCAAAAATAGAATCGTGGAGAGAAAATCTGGGAGTCCGTTGGGAAAGATAGAAAAATGAGGAGGAGTATGTGGTTGATTCGCGACATGATGTAAGACTATCGGGACTCCCATCCCTAAAGGTTTTTGAAAATAATCATGAGTGTCAAAAGCGCAAAAGGGTGCTATGAATGGGACAACTCATGTGGGTAAAAGTGCTACCGGGTGACATTTTCAAAGATGAAAATGGAGGTGTTGGTACTGCAGATCCATAAATGGGGATCCTAGAGGCAAATGTCAGAGGGTGTGACTGGAAATGTAAGTGAAATTCAAAGGGAATGACTACATGCCAGTGTTGAGTATATACCTGAAGGGGTTGTGTTGATGTATAATACCAAGTACCTGCACACATGAAAACCAAATACTCGACGTGAACAATATCTGAAGAGAATCAAATATATGAGCATGTATTTGATAATTGTGAATATGCACATGCGTACCTGATCAAAGTATGAAAAATGACGTCCCAGGGGCTCAGGATGAAAAGAGGCCCAGGGATTGTCATGATGTAAATGACGGGATGTTGATCCCGTGGCTGAAGACAGATCGAGAAATGAATGCCCGGAGCTCCCGGAATGGTGAGTGGAAGTTTGGCCAAATGGGCTTATATACAGTTGTAGGGCCCACATTGCCACCTCATTTGTACTTGTTGCTATAGTGATTGGACAAGAAGAATTCAGAGGAGATTGTGAGATTCTAGGAGGACGAGGCATCCGATCGAGGACCAACGAGCTTCAGGTTAGTGGTCTGATTATCCTGCATAGAATTAGGGTTTCATTTTTTGGGCAGGGGTTGTACGGAGGGCCGTATAGAGGGTTTGAAGAGTGTGGGCCCCACGTGCATGGGCGATCGAAAAGTAGGCATGCATACGTGCGTGCTTGCCTACCAGATAGGCATGCATGGGAGTGCTGGTAAAGGGGTAGAGAGCATGCACTATGTGTGCGTCTGTCGGCTGAACAGGCGCGCACATGTGTGCGCCTGTAGAGTGAATAGGCGCGCCAGAGAGCGCGTTTATGTAGTGAACAGGCATGCACACGTGCGCGCCTGTGGGGTGAACAAGCAAGCACGTGTGCGCGCCTGTGGTGTAAACAACCACACCTTGGAGGAAAAGTTGACGGGTGTAAAACTTATCTTTTTGATGTTGTTGATTGTCCATGTGGCTGACTTAGGATGGTTTTATGTGGTTGTAGGTGAGCTTTGTGCACGATGTCGATTGGTTGGCGAGAGCGAGATTGGTCCCAGCTGCGAGACACCGTGGCTATTGAGGAGCCAGGTGTACGTGTGACTTTGGCAGCCTGTGGGATGTTGAAGTTCTTTGAGTGCCCATTGATACGGGCACAGGAGTATCTCCTATAGTTTCTTATCCGGATGTGGAGTTTGGACCTGCACTGCTTCATAATGCGGGGAGAGCAGATTCCCTTCACTGCGGTGGAGGATGTATATTTTTTGACTGGCCTCCCGTTTCGGGGAACGCCCCTACAGGCGGAGCTGGTGCTACCGATGGATACGCCGCTAGTGACGGTTGGCAAAAGATATTGTTCGAGGCTGAACTTTATGTCTGACACAGTCGTGAGCATTGGGGCGATGGATTCCCTAGCGCATCGTTGTATAGCAGCGATTATTGTGAGAGTTTATGGTTCGTTGGTGATGCAGCAGATCAGTGGTGGCCAGCTGATGGTGATGGAGAGGGTGTTAGTCGGTGAGCACTTCGCCTGGGGGCTTACGCTGCGTGTCAGGATGTTAGGGCAACTGGACCACTGTCGGCCCATGGATACTAGAGAGTTTGTCTTCGAGTCCATCCTGGTGGCCTAGTTTCTGGAGAGGGTGTCGATGTTGCGCCCTAGGATATTATTGGGTGTGCTTGGGGTGCGAGAGCCGCGACTAAGGCGGTGGTCGACTGTGTTGCTTCACCATGGTGGTGGAAAGGGTGGCCACTTCTTTATTTCAAAGGCAGCACAGGTATGGTGGCATATTCCGTAGGTGATATTGTGGTACCCTTATGTCGGGGTTGAATTCTGAGAGGATCCGAACATGGTGCTACCTCCAGGGCAGGTGTTTGACCGCTGAGGTATGTTGATGATGTTGATATATATGTTTTTGTGTTTTGAGATAGCATGACATATTTATATGATGTAGATGTTAATACTATATATTGCTTGTTTGTATGTGCATATGTGGCACCTCGCGCGCACAAGGTGGAGTTGCAGAGAGCATCATCTCGTCAGGAACTGGAGAGACTGCCGCAGGGAGAGAGACGTCGACGTGAGGATGTCGCGGTGTGACTAGCTGATCCGGAGAGGGCAGCGAGGAGACGTTGATTTCATGACCCTGGTGTTGGGCCATCACATGCTCCTTCGGCGGCTGCCGGAGTAGATTTTGAGGACATACGTCGTCGCTTGGAGGCGGTGTTACAAGACGTTCCTGAGGGCATGTGGTCTCGCATCCAATATGAGGGTATCCTAAAGAAGTGTGTGGGGATTCCATCACCATGGCAGGCCGTAGTGCGACGGGCAACAGTAGCTGGTGCTGTGATGACCGGACGACTACTGTCGGGGCAGGAGGGACCGGTAGGGGGTGGACCACCACCACCTGAGGGAGGGGCCATTGGTGGTGGACCGCCACTGCCTGAGGGAGGGGTAGGCAGTGGTGCTCTAGAGGCACCGTGAGTGGTGCTCTATGTATTGATGTATTTTTTTGTATATAGGCTGGTGAGCCCATTTTGTACTAAGGTGCTTCATTGGCCTGCGGATAGTTGTATTTTTGTATGTAAACATTTGGAGGGCGTTGTGGACCTTTCGATATATACATGAGTATACATTTTGAGATCTATGTGGTGTTTACATGTGTTTTGTTAATGTATTGAGGATGTCTAATCTATATATTCTATGACAGGTTGTTGATATGCTTATGTATGTGTAGAGGTAGCTTGATGTGATATATGCCAGTCTAACACAATATTAGCTAGGTTATCTATAATTTGATTCAATTGTCTTGGAATATGTGTAAATGTAATGGAATCAAAATGTCAAGATAAAAGTCGAACGTGCAGGTATTTGTGAAAGAGGCAAGGATCGCATATGCGGTACACATTGTTGAGCTGGAGAACGACCAACTGTGAGTCAAGAAAGACGCTAAGATGATGAATACTATGATGTTGGGCATCAGCCAGGAGGCTAATGTCAGCGGTGTATTCGTCTTGGTTGTTGGTCGTTGACCCCAAACATATGTTGTTAGAATGGAGCATTTCATGTGAGGGGGTGTAGAGAGCCCAAACGACCGAAGCGAGATTTTGTGTCCAACGGCTGGCGCCGTCGGCGTAACCGATGTGGTAGGCCAGTGGATGAAGCATCTGTCAATAGCACAAATGAGAGTTTAGACATGAGGGATGGAAAAAAGATTAAAAACACTATAAAAGAAAGAACCTAAAGTAGTATGACTATGTTTAAGCATAGAATTTCTTTAAGTACAACCCGTTGATGGGTTCTTTGAGAAAGAGACCTTCAGGAGAGGCCATGATATATGCACCTTTGGTGAGGCAATGTTGGATAATGTATGGGCCATGCCATAATGACTCAAATTTTCCATGGCCAAAGGTATCATGAGCGATATCGTAAGACAGGATGAGGTCGCCTTCGCGAAATGAGCGAAGGTTGACATGTCGATCAAAAGTAGCCTTTGATCGTTTCTTAGTTGCCTCATTGTTCTGTAATGAAGATCGACGATCTTCATTCAGAGACTCTATGTTCAGTAAGCACTACTCCATTGGAGCAGTGTCAGGTAATAGCTCAATTGCGGTGCGTAAGGTAGGAATTTCGCACTCGATGGGAAGAGTGGCCTCAACCCCATGGACTAGATGAAATGGTGTGAAACCAGTAGTTGTTTTCACAGTCGTACGGTAAGTCTAGAGCACAGAAAATAAAATATAATTCCAATTGGTTTTATGTTTATTAACCGTGCGTTGTAACATGGTTTTGAGGACCTTGTTAATTGCTTCGACCTGTCCGTTAGACTGAGGGTAATATGGTGAGGCAAACTCGTGAGAGAATCCTAACCGAGATGAGAGTTCGACGAAGATCTCATTCTCGAAGTGTTTCCCGTGATCAGAAATGAGTTGAAGTGGTACTCCAAAGAAAGATATGACGTGGTTAAAGAAAAAACGTGTTGCGGTGTCAGCGGTGTTGTTGAAGGTGGGCATAGCTTCTGCCCATTTGGTGAAGTAATCGACTGTGACAACAATGTATTTGTGACCATTGCTGGAGGGGGTTACAAGTCATGAAGTCGATGCCCCATTTACAAAAAGGGTCGGAAGTGATGACTGGATGAAGAAGAGCAGGGGGAGCTCGGGCTTTATTGGCGTAAAGTTGACATTGCTCACATCGTTTCACGACGCGAATTCAATCGTAAAACAAGGTAGGCCAAAAGTAACCTGCTCGGATAATCTTCTGAGCAATGGATATTCCTGAAAGATGGCCCCCACATGCACCGCTATGGAAGTTGTTCAAGACTCTATCGGCCTCGTCAATGGTCAGGCATCAACGAAGAATGGTGTCGACTCCCCGCCGGTATAGGAAGTCTCTGATGAGGAGGTAGTGGGGGGCCTGATGGCGAATACGATGACGATCATCTCATGAAAGGTGGTTACAGAAATTTTGAGTTTGAAGGTAAACGAGGAGGTCGTCGTACCAAGGATCATCTGAAGTGATGTACAAAGAGGTGTTCGTCGGGAAAGTCAGTGTTGACGGGGGTACTGGTGGTGTCAAAGGGGAGGGCCATGACAAGTTCAGTGAAAACGAGGGCCTTCTTACTCTTGGGTGTTGAGAATTCTAAATCGTACTCCTGAAGGATAACGATCCATCGAGAAAATTTTCCATTAATTTGCTGACGACTGAGAAAGTATTGCATAGGGTTGGAATCTACTACAACCTTGGTTGTGCGAAGCAGAATGTAGTGGCGCAGTTTTTGGACTGTGAGGACGACTGCAAGAGCAAGTTTCTCTTCATGTTTATACTTCGAGGGTGGCCCTGAGAGGTTTTTACTAACGTAATAAATGACATGCTCACAATTGTCATCACCTAGCTGGATGAGAACTCCTGCTACTGACACAGCTAATGCTGATACGTAGAGGATATAGTCTCAATTGTAGTGAGGTGCACTAATTAAAGGGGCGTTGGAGAGCGCCATTTTAAGATCGTCAAATGACTGTTGGGCATGGTCATCCTAGTGAAATGGGATGTTGTGACGTAGTAAGTGAAGGAAACTGTGTGCACATATGGCATATTCTGGGACAAATCACCGTAGAAAGTTAGATTTGCCTTGTAGGCTCTGAAGTTGATGTAAATTCCAGGGAGGTGGAATTTTGGTGATAGCTTAGACTTTGAGAGGGTCCACGGTAATACCACTTTGGGAAACTATAAAGCTGAGGAGGCGCCCAGCGGTGACACAGAAAATGCACTTGAGGGGATTCAAGCGGATGTTGTACTGACGACACCGTTGGAAGATGATTCACAAATCATCAAGATGTTGGGTGAGTTTCTTGGATCGAGCTATGAGGTCGTCCAAGTATGCGAGGATGATATGAGCTATAATGTGAAAGAAGTATGTCATAGCCCATTGGAAAGTTGTGCCAGCATTCTTTAAGTCAAAAGGCATGACACGATATGAAAAAGTACCCCAACGGGTAGTGAATGCGGTTTTGTACTGATCGGCTGGGTGAATTTGAATTTGATTATAACCAGAGAATCCGTCCATGAAGGATAGAGCCTCGTGGCCTGCGCAGTTGTCGATAATTTGATTGATGAAAGGCGTTGGAAAGTTGTCTTTGGGACATGCGTAATTGAGATCGTGAAAGTCCGTGCAGACGTGGATAGTGCCATGTTTTTTGTTAACGGGTACAAGGTTGGAAACCCATGATGTATAGGTGATGGGGTAAATGAACCCGACAGCACGTAATTTGTAAATTTTGGCTTTGATGGTCGCTGCTTTAGATGGGTGTAGTGGCCGTTGTTTTTGGCGAACTGGTGAAATGTCGGGCCAGGTGTCGATGCGATGTTCAATGATAGAGGGATCGAGGCCAGGCATTTATGTGTATGACCAGGCAAAAATATCTCGATATTCCTGGAAGAGGGCTTTATAGGCAGTGATTTCCCGAGGAGTGCAAGTAGCTCCAATGGTGATTTCCTCAACGATGCCATTTTTTATGGAAATGTCGATTTTAATGGTTGGGGAAATGTTGGCCATGTTTCCTTCTTCAAAAGCATCAGGGGCAGGAATGGGGTTCTTGAACCAGTCGATAGGCCTTGATGGGATAAAATCCTTGGTTTCGACCACGTAGATGGGGTGTTGGTTAGGAGGCATGGAGGCTTCCTGTGGAAATAAGAGTGCGCAGTGGTGCAGCGCATCCCAGGGATAGTCCGGGTGGTTTAACTCTTCGAGTATTTATTCATCGCAGTGGAAGTGATGGGAATACAAGGGGTCATGAGGAGTGATATCAGTGATTGTGGTCGTGTGGCTGCTCCCTAGTGATGAAGAAGCAGGGGGGACAGTGCAAGGAGATGGTGATGGTTCGCTCGACATAAATCAGATATTGAAGTATTGAGCAGTACCTGTGGTAGTTGGGTGTAAAATGTTCGTAGGGGAATGAGCGGGAGAGTTGAGGGGATTGGGGGGTGAATCCTCAGACAAGTCATCTAAGAACCATGGAGGCATTGGAAGGGCCTCGGGTTCGGTAAAAATGACATGAAGAACCTCTAGTGACAAGGTAAGGTCAACTATCGACTCTGTGGGTCGTTGAAGCAGGGTCAATTGGTGTTGCCTGTATTCAATAATCATAGGACACTGGTATGTAAAATGATCTAATGAGTCACATAGAGATCAAGGGCATCTCATATGTTCATTGACTGAAGTGGTGACATAATGGATGTTAGTGATATTTGTTAAGGAGGATGTAGCAGGACTGGGGTTGCTCTAGAAGCTTTGGCCTACTGCGGCTAATGTCTGCCGAAAGCGTGGCAGTGTTGGGCAATGGTGGGTATAATGGCCATATTATGAACATATAGTGCAAGCAAATTTGGTTTGCAACCCTTTACTACTGGAATGGGGGGTGGTAGTGGCAGTACTAGCTATTGTGGTGAGTGTTGGGGGAGTTTGATTGAGTGGAATCAAATTCCGTAACTCTGGTAGAGATGGGCAGTTGTTGGTTTGGTGTCCCTCTTTCTCACATAGTGCGCAAGGAGGTTGGATGCGTGGAGGAAGTGGAGCTATGGGCTCCTTCTTATTTCTCCTGCCCCCAGCTGTGGCAGGGGGGTTAGTGAGTGGGGGTGTAGAGGGTATGGTGGGAGTAAGTATGGGAATTGTCATGGGGATTCCTTCTGTTTGGGGGGGAAGGGATGGTCGAGGGACCATCTCTGGTGGGTGTAAATACCAAATTGGAATTGCTAACACCATATTAGGTAGGGTAAGCGTTGCGGCTACCTGGAAATCTTCGATGCCTAGTGGAGGGTAAAAGAAGGGAATTTGGGTGATGGCTTGGGGAATTGTCTCCCAAACTGGGATATGTCCTTGGGGAGAGGTGGAATCATGGACTGGTGGGGTCGACGAGTGCGCAGGAGGTTCTTGAGGGGGGAGTTTTGCGACTAGTGGGACGTCAGATATGATAGAAGCCTCTGTAGGAGGAAGGGTATCCTCTGCGTGAGTTACGTTAGATGATACGACGCATACTTGATTGGAAGGATGAAGGAGCGGTGGTGCTCCATGGTAAGTTCCTAACAATGATGGATCTTTGAAAATTCCAGGACCCATCTCAACGAGTGGGTATGCGTCATGGCTCGTGTGGATGAGAGGAACAATGTTATCGATGTTGGTATATGGGTTAGGCTCGTAATGTGAGACTTGGTCAATAGTAACGATCTTCCCATTGTGGGGGAACATCATTGTCCGAAAGACGGAAGAAGCCAATGCCTTCATAGCGTACATGTAGCTACGACCGAACAAGATATTATAATCGAGTGGGGCGTCGATAACTTCGATGTCAATGAGAATAGTCTTGCCCCCAAGTTCGACGGGGAAATTTTGGAAGAGCCCTTCAGGAGATGATGGTCGTCTGTCATAAGCTCGTAAGGTGATGGTAGAGGGTATGGGTTCGAGGGAACCAAGTTTCTGCCATACATTTTTGGACATAATGCATGTAGATGCACCTTCATCGATGATACATCGATGAACTGTGATGTTCCGTATTTTTACTGGTATTTGAAAAGCGATCAAGGCGAGGTTCTCCACTGTCAAGATCAAAGGTAATGAGTCGGGTATCTGTGGGGTCGACTGCCCCCAAGGCGGAAAGTAATGATTTCCGCTGCGTGGGACAAGTCTGGAGGACTTCCAAAACTGACATGGCAGCCGAGGATTGTGCTAAGTCGTCTACCAAACTATAGTTATGAGCTACCCTATCTTGTGGGTTGTGGACATTCCTACGCAATGGGATGCGAGGGATGCGAAGAGGTGGCTCAGCGGTAGGGCGAGGAATCACCAACGGGGGTCCCGTCGGTGCAGGGTTTGTCTCTGGAGGGATGGGAGGAGACTCAGCGGGTGCATGATACTAACAATTACGTGTTTGCAGAAGGATTTCTTCCTCACTAGTGAGGAGAATTGTGTGATCTGCTGGATTGTTTGGGTTGAGGTATTGTCCCACCTGAGGTGGGGGATGTTGTGTGTCATGTTGGGTGTTTATCAGACCTTGATGTGGAATAGGATTCTGCAGCACGGCAGGGGGGTTGTTGCATGTATTGTTGTGGTGCCTGCTGAGGGGCAGGCGGTGCTGGAGGATGGGGTAGACTACCTGAGTCTTTTAACCGTTTGAAATCAGCGATTTGGGGGCAATGATGAGTGTAATGGCCAAACTCACCACAAAGGGAACAAGGGAAGTTGGTTTTAACATTATTGTTATTTCTCCCTTGACGCCTATTATTATTTCCCCCCTGGGGGTTTTGATTCCCTTAGTTCTGGTTGCCCCTAGTGGGTTGGTTCTGTTGGGTTTGATTCCCGCCTTGACCTGGGTTGTTTTTGTTCCTGTTTCGTCCTTTCTTTTTGGCATTGTTCGATGGATGGGTTGGATTTTCCGTATTCAGCTGTTTGAAGTTTTGATATTGTTGAACAGGAGAGGGTTGGACAAAATTCAACCCAGCATGAGGATGTGGGGGAGCCATGGGTTGTGGGGGACCAGGGAAGGGAAA
>ML846538.1:0-12352 GCA_009831015.1 Picea engelmannii
ATATACATTTGAGGTACCATTTCATACGATCCGTCTTGGAAGATGGACATTTGAAGTTGGAAAAGATACACACTAGCTAGAATCCTGCAGACATGTTAACAAAGGGAGTAACCAGGGATAAACTGATTTCTTGCTCAGTTTCAGTTGGTCTTCAATAATGAAGATGAAGATGAGAAATTTTCCAGGTCCAAGAAGGTTTAGAGTCCAACATATACAACAACGGTGGAGTTGTTGAGATCAGTCTCCAAGTGGGAGATTGTTGGTTGTGGAGCCTGATTATCTTCCTGATTTAGAGGTCTTTTGTTTTCAGTCATGTTTATACCCCATGAAGTATTTACACCCCAGAAGTATGTACACTCTTCCATGCGGGGGAGTGCAGAGGGGGTTACCCCCTCTGCGGGGTCTGTGGGTACGGGGGCGAAGCCCTCAAAGGAAAAATTGCCTTGTAAATGTATATTGTAATTTCATTGTAAATCTGGACCGTTCATTATAAGGTCGTAGATCTAATGGTAGAAATTATGTTAGGGTTTTTTTCCCTAGAATGAAACCCTCTATTATGAGGGAAATGTATTACGACTATGCATAATGGCGAATATTGTATTCCGAGATAGGAGACTGTGAGAGAAAGAAGAGGAAGTTACAATGGGTTTATTGTAGGTTGTATCCCTTCATTTGCTGGATAATAATAAAGGAAGGACCTGGAAAGTTCTCTGGTGGACATAGCCCACACTGGGTGAACCACGTAAATATGTGTCTCTATTGTATTGTGTATCTTCTATGTTTTGTTTCCTCATTTGTTTTATTTTATTTCTCCATGGTCCTGTTTTTCTAACAATTTGTTCTCCCAAAATTAACTAGTCTCCTACCACCCTTAAAGCGTTTGATGGACATGGTTTCCAAACTTATGAAGTCTTGAAATCTTTCGTTGTAGAGTTAAAGGGAAAAACTGTTTCTATCAACATTGAATTGGTTGAAGCACCACCAAATTATAATTTGTTGCTTGGTCACAGTTGGTTCTATGCCATGACTATTGACACATCTTCAGTTTTCACATTTTACAATTTCCCCATAAAGGAAAAATTGTGAATGTTGACCAGCTTGATTATTTCACTCCATATATCCATAATTCTTCAGTGAATAATATCCCTTTCTTGGGACAGTCCAATCGTAAGTACAAAAGTGTGGGGATAGGTCTCCTCAAATATTCCTCACTCATGGGATTTTTTCCCTTACCTCCCCTTGATCTCCCACATGAGGTTTCCACGTTAAACATGATTATGGATATGGTGCAACGATCCGTTAAATCATTCGATCCTTGGGTAGTTCCTATCCCATCTACCACTACAACACTAGGTTACATCATGTTACTTAGTCTAGCAAAGTCCTGTATTCCACAAGATCTGGTACCTAAACCTTCCCTTCCTTTGTCTGTCTTAATTGATCCTCTTTATTCCTCCCTCTTTGGTAAACTTATCTCTATTAGTAACCAGGATTCTATGCAGAAGAAGAGTCGATAGATGAAACAAATCTTGGGGGGCATGTCTCCAACCTCCGCTCATCATGCTAAAGTTAAATTGCCAACTTCTTATGATAATGTTGGGGCCAAAGTACCAACCTCTGAACACTATGTTGGGAAAAAATCCACCAATAGGTATCGATCAACATACCAACCTCTGGACATCATGTTGGGAAAGGGCATGTTCATGGGTATTGCACCGAGCATAGTTTATTCTCATTTTCAAGCTTGTTAAAAAATGAAACCAACTGCAAGCAAAGTTCTCATTTATGTGTCAATCTCATTAAAAAATGAAACATAGGATTTCGAGCAAAGTTCCCATTTCTGTGTCAAGCTCGTTAAAAATGAAACAAAGGATTTCAAGCATAGTTTCATTCTCTATTTCAAGCTCATTAAAAAATGAAGCAGACCACGAGCATACTTCTCCATCCTTTGAGCTCATTAAACTACAAAGAGTTTTCTTTCGAGTGGTATTTTACCCATTTTTCGACCTCATAAGACTAACTACGAAAAAGGTATACTCTAGTCAATCATGATTATAAGTGTTCTCCCTTATATTGTGTTACACTTTTTCGGGCTTGGGAGACTAAATTTATGAAAAAAAACACCCTTGGAGTCATCTTTAAGATCTTTTCAAACTCTCTAAAAATGAAAATACCGTCAAGTTTCCTTCTTTGGACTCGTAAAACATTCATTGAAGGATCCATATGGGGCCAAACCCCTCCTTATTTAGGTTCATTAAACATATCATGAGGGAATCATCGACGATGAGCTATACCAAGCATTTTTTATCCTCCTTAAGCTCGTTAAAAACCAAATAGGTACTCGCTAATCATGGTGGAGGAAAAAAAAATGAAGGAAGTGGGTCAAGTTTTGGAAAGCATCATGGTAGTTGTTTGTTGTCTCCCTTGAACATGGTACCTTCTTGGGTCTCGTCTTACAGATGGATAATTTGATTGTCTTGCACCTATTTTCATCTCATCTTTCATTTGGATAATATGTTTGTCTCTGAGTCATACCAATTCAATGAGTCCTCATACTCCTTCAGGTCACTCGAAGAGTGCCTCGGTGATCTTCGCACTATGTTTTGGTCTATATCTTAGTTGAGTCACTGATGCTAAGTCACTTGTCATGCCTCACAAATGTTCAAGGGAAGTTCCAACTCAAACTATCCATTCTACAATATTACCATCTTTCATCCTTGTGTCAGTCCATACTCATTTTATTTATCATGTCACATCACTTTCTTGTGTCAATTTTGTGTCGATGATGGGGGATGCATCATGGCCCTCCTTCAACGAGTCTATTCCTATTGAATTCAACACATTATCTAAGAATCAGACTTATAGACAAGTTAGTACCTTGGATCCTGCATGCCTTAATGACAAGTTTCCTCACCTTCGATAATAGGTTTAAACCATTGGCCTCTAGTCGAATGATTCCATGGATGTTCGATTTTAGCTCAATTATTCACATTCATTGGAATGTACTAGGGTACCTTGGGAATCATTGTCATCATTGGTGATTTCCCTTACACTTTTTAATGATATAAAATTAATGATCGGTAATCAAGTGGTTTCTACCATGTTCGACATCAAGTCATCTATTCACATGGTTAGAATCATGCTATTTTGGGATTGGGATGAATACCCTGTTTCGGGAACTCACTCTGTTATGTGCTTTACCTAGGTTGTGATGGAGATTATTTGAGTATTTTGGGGATTCTAGTACACTCACCCTTTTGGAAACCCCGCTAATATATACTTCCACATAGATCCACTTTGTATTGGTCCATGGCTATGTTGTTTTGTCATATCATAGCTCCACTATGTATTCTTTTATGGATATCACTTAATCAAGTCATGGAGGTATGGATCCACATTGTATGTTTAGTGGCCATATCCTTAGTCAATTATTTCATGGATCCGCAGTGTATTGGTCGATGACCATGCTTTGAGTTAGTTTACTTTGAGCATAGGTATGCATGCCTCGTGGATGATAAATATATACTAATACTGTTTGATATTTGTTTGCAGCTTCCGCCAGGCTCTCCTGCTCCAATTCCCTTACATTAATATTTTGAAAGTGTTTCATCCAGCAGTTTCTCTTCTGACCTCACACTTTAGAGGGAATCCGTTACACACCAAAATGTCACACTTAAGTGCCGCATCTATTTACACCTAAGTGTCGCAAGTGTCATAAAGTGTCATATGCACCTTATTAAGTGTCACATGCACTTTTTCAAGTGTCATATTCACCATACTAAGTTTGGCATGAAATTTTCTAACTTTCACCATGATTGACACCATTGAAAAACATTTTTCATAATCCCTAAGTCATTTTGGAAGAAGAAACCCATCTTTTGAAAGCCGAAAACATGCCTTTTACTTGGAATTTTGACCATCCTTAGAGGATTTTAAAGGTCAACACTCCCTTTCCCATGTATAGGGAGCATTGAACCCTTAACAATGCACCCCTTCCCATGCTTAGGGAGCTTTTCCAATGTCCTGTGTTCAACCTTGAGGGAGCGTTGACCTGGTCAAAGGAAGTTATAACCATCCCACCTTTTTATAAGGGAAGAAATCCGAGGAGATTCATGTTTGTTTGGGTCAAGGATTCAAGTCACCCTACTTGGCTCCATCCTAGCCAACCTCAAAAATCCAAATCCCAAATCATGGAGTAGAATCCTCAACTATTTCCCAAAATATCTCATGATGGTCAAGACTTTAAACCCTATATAATGAGGACATTTCCAAGGTGAAAAGGAGGAGGAGAAATGATTTTAGAGTGTCAAAACTTTGACCTTGGAGTTCAAAAATAGTTCATAAGCATCATCATTATGGTATTGGGATATTTAGGCAAGGGATAGACTGGATATATTGGAGTAACACTAGCACAACATCACTAGGTTGTAAGTTTTTCCATGTTTTCCATTATTAATATAACTTGGCCTATTCCCCTCATGTTTGTGTATTTGATTCATACATGTCTATTGTTGTAAATTCATCATAGTTAGATCTATCTTTAGTTGACAATATCGTGTAGAGGAAGGTGGTTTCTTCGTGTTCTTTGCAGGATCTCTCCCATGCCCAGGAGCTTGGCAAATAAGGTCAAAGGCTGGAGCAATGAGGGAAATCATCATAAGAAGTTAAGTCCCCCATCTTGTTCTTATAATTTGATTGTCTAAGTAGATCTAAATGGAAAGTAGTTACCACTTGTTCTCTTTTGTTCTCACAAACTAGAAAATATGGATTTTAAGTTTGATGACAGTTGACTTCATATTTTCGTATGGCATGCTTTTGCATATGTTGGTAATATATTTTGGAAATAACTGCAAACAATATTGAGATAAATTGTTAAATGTTAATATGATGATGGGAGTCACAAGGAGGTGTGTTTTGCTTAATTAACTAGTATGTCATGATTGTTAAGAGGTAAAGGGAGTCACAAGGGGTCCCACCTACCGGTTATTATTTTTTTATAATATTTATTATGATTATTAATTCCCCCCCTAACTAAAAGTTGGTTGAGTCTTTTAATTAACTTAACTAATGAGTTGGTTCAACTACTTCAACCAATTCTAATTTTCTTAAAGGAAAAAAGAAAGGGAGGAACAAGAGGATGATAGAAGGAGAAGCATACTAAGGTTTTCTCTTTGATTTTAGGTTGAGATAGTTTAGTTTTCATTCATTCCTTAATTTATCACAAGCCCAATTCTCTTTTATGATAGCAGGATCTTATTGTAGACATCAACATTCAGGGCTAAATTACAGGATTCAGACACTTGTTTTTTAGAGGTGTTGATCTATCTTTGATAGTCTGTGTAGACTTGTCTGTTTGTGAATTAGTTTTCATGAATGACAAAGGCTATGGTGCAGATTCGAGTGGGAAACAATCTATGGCAAGATGATCCAAATTTTAGAGTTCAGTTTTGGTTTTTTGTCAGAGGTCCTTTTGTATGTTCCATCAGGGATGTCTAAGTTTGACTTTGGTATGAAATTTCGGTATGATATTTTGTAAATAAAATGACTCTTTGGTGAATTGGAATGAAATAAAGGATTTCTTTATGTCTCATATATCTTGATTATCATCTTGTTGTCTTACTTCTATCTTTACACTTATTTTCAACAACTATTATATTCAGAAAATCATATAAAAATGAATTTTCCAGCAAGCTTTTATTTGTGAAAATACTAGCCTAAGAACTTGTAATTGATACTTGTGAGTTAGGATTTTATTTTTGATGGCTATAAACCTAGGGTGATAGTCCCATCTATTTTTATTTAGCAAAGAAAAATTTGAAAATGCTTGAGTAAGATCATTTCATATTATTTTCTCAATAGTGCTGGGAGAGTAGATGGAGAACTCGATCCAAATTATCAATATGGGTTTTCTAGGTTTTTTCTGTAGATGAGGATATCATCAAAGAAAACAAAGACAAAATGACAAAAAAAAGGATGAAAGACATGATTCATGAGGCTCTGGAAAGTGGAGGGAGCATTACACAAGACAAAGGGCATGACCAAAAACTCATAGTGGCCCTCATGAGTTCTAAATGTAGTCTTAGGAATGTTTGCCTCTTTCATATGGATCTGGTCGTAGCCAAAACGAAGATCAAGTTTAGTAAATAACCGGGCACCACTTAATTCATCCAAGAGGTCATCAATGACAGGAATAGAAAATTTGTCTTTAATGGTGGGTTTATTGAGGGCGCGGAAGTCAGGACACATGCGCCAAGAACCTTATTTCTTAAGGACCATGACAATAGGAGAAGAGTAGAGGCTCGTACTAGGAAGGATAACACCTGCGTTGAGCAGTTCTTGAACCATTTTCTCAATTTCATTTTTTTTTGGAAACGAGGTGACTATAGGGATGAATATTGAGAGGAACGATGCCTGGGACAAGGGGAATGGAATGATCATGAACACCACGGGAAGGAGGGAGTCCCTGGGGTGTGGAAAAAACTACTTGATGTTTAGAGAGGATGGCTTGGAGGTCCTGCAACACAGAGGGTGTATCAGTTTCTTGTATGGCATGGATTTGGGAAATAATGCCAGAATAACCTTTTTTGAGCATCTTTTCCATGCGATGGGAACTAATGATCTCCGGGGAACCAACGATGATTCCTTGGAACTTATATTGTTGTCCCTCTTGGTCGAATTTCATGGTTAATTCCTTAAAATCCATGAGAATGGGACCCAAATTCCTTAGCTATTCTACACCCAACACAATGTCACAACCGCCCATGTCGATAGAAAACATATGATATTTCAGGTGGTAGTCACCATTTTGGAGACACATATTTTCACAACACCCTCCACATTTCATGGACCCACCATTGACAATCATGATTTGGAAATTATTGATTGCACAGATATAGAAATTATTTTCTTGGGAAATGCGATGATGAATAAAATTATGGGTGCTTCCACTATCAATAAGAATGATGACTTTCTTATGCTTTATGTAACCAATTAGCTTGAGGTTTTGGGGAGCAGAGAATCCAGTGAGAGCATTTAGGGAATTGACCGGTTCTACTTCAGGAGGGTCTGAGGGAGGGGTTATGTTAGTGGGTTTAGGTGACATAGACATAAGGAGAGCCTCAACATCCTCTTCCAAAAAATCCTCTGAGATGGCCATAAAAATATTTTGTTCCTTACACTTGTGTCCCATAAAATATTTGTCATCACAATTATAACAAAGGCCTTTGAGTTGGCGTTAAGCCATTTCGGCCCTAGTCAATTTCTGGATCTTTAGTGGAGTATAAGGAGGAGTGGGAGTTATTGGTTTAGTGTGAGGAATAAAGGAGGGTTTTTTGTTTTGAGAAGAGACAACCTGTTGTGCTTCCTTAGCTCTTTTAGTAGCATCCACCCAAATCTGAAGTTGATCCATGAGGACATGAGCACAAATGTCATCCTTGAGGCCATTGATAAAACATTCTCAGAAAAAATCATCACACATGCCCTCTGTATGAAAATCCCGTCTCTCAAAAGAAACTATAAAGTCTTCCACGGTGCCATATTGTTTCAAAATTTTCAAATGACCTAAATGGTTGGTGTCAGTGTCAAAGATTTCATAAATCTCTGCCACAAAGTGTGTCCAAGCCACATACCCTTGGCATACATTTTTTCTCCATTGCCACCATTGCCAACGTTCTTGATCTAGATGGTGAAAACCATACTGGAGTTTGGACAGCTCATCTGTAATGCCATACAAAGAGAAATAATGTTCCATTTGAGTTACCCAACCAGTGGGTTTCGATCCATCAAATTTGGTCACATCCACATGCAGAAGGTGTAGGTCACGTTGAAGGTGATGGGGATGAAAATTATGGGAATGAGAGAAAGTTTCACCTTCAGTATGCAAAGGTGGATCAGAGACGGGAAGATCTGCATGGATATGGAACTTGGTGCAGATCATCGTAGTGACAGATTCAAGATGGGTAGTAATTTCTTGTTTGAGCTCATCTTTGAGTTCCGTGAATGAGGCAGTGATGGAGGAATGCATATTTTGATTGGTGATGGAAATATTGGCACTAAGCTATCGCACTTCTTGTTAAGTTTCTATGAAATTATAATGAGGTAGTGAAGCGAGCTTCCAAGTCTTGGCTATGGGTATGGGCCATGATGACGAGGGAACACGAAAAGGGGCGGGTGGGACCACATAGAAAATGGGTTATGGGTGAAGTGTATCACAATGATCGGGGTGACAAGTGGAATCCAATGGGGTAAATCCAAAATAAGAATGTTGGAAGGGGGTTGGGTCCACAAGAAAAACAATTTGCTGAAAAATGATAGGTATGATTGCAATAAGGGAGAAGAGAGAAATCCAATGGAATATGTCTCACATAATGGTGCCAACAATATCCAAGACATTTTTTTTTTACTCCTGCAGAGTTATACGCTGATCTAAAGAATAATGCAGTGATGAAATGCCCAAATTATTAACAAGAAGAAATGTGTAGAAATTTCGCAACTCGAATGCAAGAGACACAGTTGCGCCATAATAGATCTTATCTGTTCTATTTTTTTTTATGTCCCAAGGGTTCTACAAAAAAGGGTTTTTCCTGTGCTATAACTCTCTGATATACATGCGGGGTCCAATAGTAGTAATCGACCCAATATCTCAGGGCACCAACTAAGGAGGCTAGACCGTGCCCTTAGCCGTACTACCCGAATACCCAGGTACTAGAGAGTATCTTCCTGAGTGCTTTGCTCGGTGACACTATAGCAGTCAAGCAACTGATTGGTTTATCTATGGAGGGCTTTAGGAGATCTAGGTCGATCCGTATACAGGTGTTGTCTGATGCACTACCACTCGAAGGGGTACCAACAGGGGTTAGAAGGGTGGCCAACAGATGTGCGCTTAAGTACCACTTGTATTTCCTGGATGTATGAATCCTCGACCGTGGGTTTATGTGTGTAATGACAGATCTATGTAGCTTGAAGATGCAAGAATACGTCTCTACCTTGAAAAAAAATTAACCCACAATTTTCCACCGAGGAAGGTGCTCTTATACCACTTGTAATATTCTAGATATAAAAAAGTATGCAGAATAGAAATAAATAGCTAGAAATGGTAGATGAACAACAATATAACCAGAACAACACCACAATAATACCAAAATGATACCAGAAGAACACTATAAAGAGCACTTTGATTACTGAGAGTAATGTTCACTTGCCTCTTCGAGGGGGAAACCTCCAGCACAACAGAGCTCTATTACAATAATATCCAAGACAAAATTTCTCATACCCTCGACCCCTATTTATACTAAATATGTCTATCAAAAGAACCATCTAGAGGAAGATCCTTCTAGAAGCGAAAGCTTCTATTAGGTTTTCTTACATTGGACTTATTCTTCCTTATTGCTAGGCCTTATTAATATTGACCTTTATTACATGGAAATATATTATTCTACCTATGTGAGGGGTTAGGTCCATAAAAACTAGAGGGAAAAAAAGTGATGAGAATTATTTTATTATGTTAAAATCAGGGCTCCTGTAATAGGGATAATGTCCCACTGAGAGAAATATAACTACAAACAAACCTGAAAATGTCTGGTTTGTTGTATGGACCAGAACTGAACACTTTTTGATATGTACACATCTATCCCTACTTATTGCCTGCATATATGTGTCTATATCCATTGGTGCCCATGTATACTTATGTAAATCCTGTACGAAAAGATCTGTATGACACAAGACTTTTCTATGGGTTCGCCTGACTGGAACCTGCTTGTGGTAGCCCGTGTTCTTTCTTCTCCTTGATCTAATCTCTAGATGGAAGTCCTTATCCACCTATCCAAGATCTTGAATCACAATCCTTTGTGATCCAATCTTCTATGTATCGACTCTCTCAACACAAGTATCAAGTGTCTTCCTCCTTCACTCTAGCCTTGATTTTATAATAATGAGTTATAATCTATTTCTAATCTCCAAAGTAATTGATGGTTGAGATTACTTCTCACACTCACTCGAGATTTAGATTACATGCTAATTAGTTTTATCATTTTCCTTAAATAAATAAAATAATTGATTAATAAAATCACTTTACTTTAATAATTCCTTTAACTAAAGTAAATTTACCAAGATATAATGCTTTGGACAACTTCTGCTTGCTAGACACCAAGCATATGCAGAAATACCTGGTTGTTGCTACATGCATAAACACTCTCTCTTAGCATGGAAGGTATTTTGCATCACTCCAAGTTTATATTTGAAGAACACAAACTTCCCTTTCTCCAAAGGCTTGGTCATAATATCTGCAACCTACTCATTTGTGGAAATATATTGAAGATTCATTGCTCCCTTTTGGATTCTATTCTAGATGATGTGGTATCCCATCTCAATATGCTTGGACCTGTCATCGAATATTGGTTTCTTCAAGAGTTTGATACAACTATGATTATCACAGTATATCACCGTAGGCTCCAACTCCTGATCAAATAAACCTGTAAGTAATTTGTGAATCCAAATGGTTTCAACTAGCCATACTCGCTACCATATACTCTGTTTTTGTTGAACTGAGTGCTACAAAAGTATTCTTCCTCCTGAAACAAGTAATCATTGCTGATACCAAGCTGAAGAACCACCCCTAGGTGCTATTCTTGTCCACTGTACTTCCTACCCAATCTAAGTTTGTATATCCCTGCAACTCCACTCCATCTCCTCCAAGATACCTCACTCCATACTCCACTATATGACTCAAGAGGATTTTCAAAGAGTTTGTTCCACATAGTTTTGGAAAGGAAGGGATATGAGTTGATCTGATGCCAGGTAAGAATGTGTGGTGCAATTTAGGGTTATAACAAATGCCCCCTAATGTGTGAGGTCAGAAGGGCATCTGATGGCAAAAATACATTACCAATCTTTACTGATGTGCTGAATGAGTGAGCCCAAGGATCAAGAACCAGGAGGTGTCATCTGCAAAATAACAAATGTTTCACCGAGGTGGGCATACCCATGCTCGGGATAAAATAGAACCATGGCTACCAATCAAATACACTGTAGATCCATGTTAAATAACTATAAAGAGTAGCCACGAATAATACACAGCGGAGCTACATCTCGAAATCATAAAGATACACATATAGAGTATCCATCTTCCAGAAGCTGATACGGCCTGATGGATGTACTTTAGAGCTCGAGAAACAACTTCAAAATATTCTAAAACTTGGCTAGGAGTGTAATATGAGTGTACGACTGCACTACCCAGAGGTCTTCGACGACTCGTCGGTTATGGACTTGATAATCTTGATGATCGGACTGAAGGCTTCAATGATTTCGAACAAGGACTTGATTGGACGTTCAGGATGGCTGGGTATGTGGACAAGAGACATATTGCAGAGGGGTTGAATCAGGCTTAGTGACAATCTTCCCTTGGACAATAGCATGACAAGTGATAAGACTCAAGCAAAATATATGTTAATCATAAGTCTACAAAGCAGGAGGCAACACAAACTCTCCATATGTTTGGAAGAGTAACCAAATGGTGGAGGACACAACTCTATATAGCGAGCAAAGCTTCATAAGGCCGTACTACATCCCATAGTCTGATAATCAAACAGACAGATGTGCTTTATCCAAGGGTGACTCATTATTCTACCAATAAAGAAAATACTTTTCCCCTCCTCTTTTTGGGGTATATTTGATTTTTTTGTTCTTTTTGATAATTTTTGAAAAAGAATAAAGGAATATTATGTTACAATGGAGGAACGAGTACTGCAAACATACAAGCTCGAGGCACAAGGAAAAGACTGATGTTCTGGTAACATGATACTCGGGAAAAATCCTCTGGCAGCCAAAGGTGTTAAGACGCAGAAGCAAACAGTCACAAGTCAGGTAGATAAGGTATGCAAATGCGGTTGATAGAACACACAATGGTAACGTCCTTCGATGTGAGTTTAACGAGCCCAGGGAAGGTAAGATCGGTGGTTTTTCATATTTAGAGAGTCTGAAAAAGCATAAAAGGAGACTCCAGTGGGGTACCTTTTTCGACAATAGTCTAGTCGGTTCGAAAAAGGGATAAACTAGCACCGATTAGACGTCAATTCAAAACCATTTTAACAAGTGTGACAAGGACAAGATCACTTGGCTATTTTTTCACTTTTAAGGAGTCTGAAAAAAGCTTAATTATGGACTTCGTCAGGAATATTCTTCTGGAGCAATTTAACGAGTGTGAAAGAATAAGTTCACTCGACGATCTTTTCAATTTTAGGGAGTCTGAAAAGAGCTTAACTATGGACTCCGTGGGGGTTTCTTTTTCGTAAATTTAGTCCCTCAGGCCCAAAAAAGGAATAAAATTATACCTGAGAGTACTCTTCTAAAGAATGGG
>ML846538.1:12759-24575 GCA_009831015.1 Picea engelmannii
ACAAAAAGAGGCCAAAAAGTCTATAAATAGAAGTTGGCAGCTCATTATCACCATTGCTGATTTGGAAATTGACTCTGGAGCCAAAAGACCCCCTTTGCCAAAGATAGTGATTCCGGGAGCTACAGTGGACGAAACAAACTTCTGCTTGGATCAAGTAAGTACAAACTCCCTTATCTAGCTAGTCAATACTTCATTTTAATCATTTAAGTTATTTTTTGGGTGTGCGTCGACCTTAAAAAGGTCGGCCCCAGGTACACGCGTGTAGATTAAATCCTGCATGCGTGTACATGCGATTGTCACCTCTACAGACCGCGTGTACCCCCCCATTGATGGGAAAGAAAATGAAAAAAAGTATTGACCCTCCTTTACCTTGTTGTGTTGGCAGGATGTATGTCTAGTGGAGGGAAAGGGAGCACGAAGCAATCAGTGAGTTGGTTGCTGCAGATCCGAATGTTGTGGCCGTGTTAATGCAATGCGGTTTGCTCAAATTCTTTTTATGTTTGTTTATGCACGCACAACCAAGGCTACTGAACGCCTTGATTGATTACTGGCATCCTGATGCAGAGGCATTTATGCTAGAGGGGAAATCATTGGTGCCCACCACTGAGGACATTTACTTTCTGACTGGCCTCTCAAGGAGAGGAGAACCAGTCAACTTCCAGACTTTTCCTGTAGGGCCGAGCAAGATCTTGGAGTTGATAGATGAGTAATGTGAGGCTGGGAACGAATGCACAGGTTCCCAGGTACCCATTAGTAAGATTACCAACTTAGCACTACAGACTATCTTGTTACTTATTGGGCGGATTACCGGCTCAACAACCATGCATCAGGCTTCGCGCGCACAGATGAACTGTGCTATCCAGTGCATGAATGCACATATTTTTGATTGGAGTACCACACTGCTATAGTGTATGAAGAGGCAATTGACAGATTTCCGACAACGGACATAGAGGAACTTCAGGTTCGAGACTATCTTATGTTCGTTCTTTTTTGAGAGAATTCCGTGCTTCAGTCCTCGGGTTGTAGTATGAGGACATCTGGCCTCTTTCCACGCAGTGTGCAGATGGGCAGTGTTACTGCCGCGATAGGGTGGTGGAAAGACTGTTGAGGCCTTCGACGAAGACTTTTTTTCTTGGCTATCATGACAGATCCCTGCTATCAAGGACTACCCATATGCGGGGATAGAATTCTCTAGAGATCCAGAGATACCTGTGCCTCCTGGTGAGGAGCGAGGAGAGATGGGTAAGTCTCCACCTTTGTAGTTTTTTTGTTTGCATATGTAATTTTATGTATTTTTGTTATATATATCATTTTTTGTATGCCAGAGTATTTGATGGGTAAACCTTTATTGCATGCAGATGTGGGATCCGTGCGACCTGCCGACTATGCACGGAACAGGCGTCGCCCACGACCGGAAGCTGGGCTGCCGCCGCTGGGGGAGCAGCAGTAGCAGGGAACCTCCCAGCAGGAGAGGCCGAGAGGGTCCTTAGGTGAATTGAGCGGAACTTTACTGCACTCACTCGCACAGTCCCGATGGCAGAGATAGAGGACCTGCCGCCATCCATGCAGCCTCATGTTGTGGGGGCACCTCGGACATGGGTCCATTTGTTTAGGCATTTAGCCCGTGCAGTAGATGATTATAACATGGCCCATAGGCCCTGAACAGACTTGAGACTTTTTATGTGCCACGAGCACCTACTTGTATATATTTTTTGAGGGCATAAGCCCGGTGACTCGTTACTATTCCCATTTTTGAGGCGCTTGCGTCCATCTATGTACTCTAAGGATTTTATGATGTTTATATATGGTTTTTATCTTTTTTGTGTCTTATGGATTATGTGTGCAAAAATGTATTTACATGTTTATGTCCATGATATTTTTCATATGTGGGCAAGATGCCAATCTAAAATGTGATTATCTAGAGTATCTGTAATTTGGTTTAATCTCCTAGGAACATGAAAATATGTAATATAATCAAAGTTGTGTTCTAAGAGATGTACCCTAAGGAATCGTCGGTGTAAAGTTGGATCATGAACCCAATATATTTTGTTTAGCTGCGACACAACTATTTGAGCGTCTAGATAGACCTGGAGATGAGAAATACTCAATGGCAATGCGTCACGAAGCAAATCAATAACTGCACTATACTCGGCAACATTATTTTTGGTTTCACCTAAGCATATACCTCCGGAAGATAACAACTGACCCTATGGTGTAAAGATTACCCAAGCTGCAGAGGCAAGCCTCCACGTGTGTCGACTAGCACCGTCCGCATACCCAACGAATACCTCGGACTCACTTGACATCTTCCATATTGACGAAAGAGAACATCAATGACACGCCCATAACACTTTTAAAAGAAACGTAAAAAGGTAATAGTACAAAGACTATACATATGTTACAAAAAGTTACCCACAGTGACCTGTCTATGAGTAATACTTCTTGAGGTATAGCCCATTCCTAGGCTCCGCCAAAGCATTCCCTTCAAAATCAACCAAATGATAAGCGCCCTTTTTTAATACCTCTTTGATAATGAAGGGTCCCAACCACATGGGTTTAAACTTTCCTTCCCCCAGGGGGTCCTTGTCTTGGTCATAGACCAGGACAAGGTTGCCCTCAGAAAAAATTCGAGGATGAACAGACCTATCATATTGACACTTGACCTTATGTTTATGAGCCTCATTGACCAGGGCCACATCGTGACATTTTTCATCAAGCTGCTCAAGGTGTACTAACCGTTCTTCAAGTGGAGAAGTGTCTGGCAATAACTGTACTGCCAATTTCAGAGATGGGATTTGACATTCGATGGGCAAGACTACCTCCAACCTGTAAATGAGCTGAAAAGGTGAGAAACTGGTTGCAGTCTTAACTGATGTTCGGTAAGCCATTAATGCCGAGTATAACATCAAATGCCAGTTTGACTTGGCTGAGTTGATAGGTCGCTGTAGAATCGTCTTAAGAGTTTTGTTTACAGCTTCCGCCTGCCCATTGGCTTGGGGGTAGTAAGGTGAGGAATGTTCTTGCCGTAACCCAAGATTTGACGTTAATTCGGTCATCATTTGATTCTGAAAGTGACTGCTATGGTCAGTGAAAATCTCTCTCGGGACGCCGAACCTTTCTATAATCTGGTTGAATAAGAAGGGAGCTGCAGTCTCTCCATCATCTTTAAACATTGGCATAGCTTCGACCGACTTAGTGAAGTAGTCGAGAGCGACGATGATATAGCGGTGCCCCCTTGCTGACGGGGGGTTGCATGTAGTGTAATCAATCCCCCACTTAGTGAAGGGACCAATTGTGATGACATGAAACATAGGATATGGATGTGCCCTCATCTTCCAAGAGAAGATTTGGCACGGATGGCACTTCTTGACCGACTTGATACAATCTTTGATAAGTGTTGGCTAGAAGTAACCTGCTCGTAAAATATTTTAGGCTGTTTCAAACCCAGATAAATGACCGCCACAAGCTCCAGTATGACAATCCTTGAGCACTATGACGGCCTCCTCATGAGTGAGACATCGACGCAAGATGCAGTCTACACCTCTCCGATACAATGTATCATTGAGTATGAGATAATTCTTAGCTTGATGGCGTATCCGCTGACGCTCGTCATGAGAAGTAGAGGTGGGGCACTTCAAAGTCTGGAGATAGATAAGTATATCTACGTACCAGGGGTCTGAATATTTAATCAAAAACATATTCCCCCCAGATAGGCGATTCCTCAGGCACAACGTCACCTGACTCAACCAGAAGTTCCGAAATAAGTTCTGCGAAGACTAATGACTTCTTGGACATTGTTGAAACGAAGTCTAAGTCAAATTCTTGGAGGATGACCATCTATCTACTGATTTTTCTGCCTATAAATCGTCGTGTCAACATATACTAGAATGGATTCATGACAACGATGATGGTAGTCTTGCGAAACAGAACATAGTGATGGAACCATTGAACAGCATGAACTGTTGCCAACACAATTTTTTCGAGATGGGAATAATTAAGTTCTGGTCCTACGAGGCCTCGGCTCAGGTAATAGATCATGTATTCTGAAAACAAATCATCTTTATGAACTAAAACCATGCCTATAGTTGACTCTGCGGCAACCAGATATAAGAAGAAATCTTTGTTATAATTAGGTGGCCGTAGCAGAGGTGCGGTTGTGAGGGCATGTTTTAATGCATCGAAAGAGCATTGAGCGACATCATCCCAGAAAAAGGGAACATCTTTCTTCAGTAAACGCATAAAGCCCTTGATGATTTCAACATAGTTGGCGATGAAGCGTCGTAAGAAGTTCGCCTTGCCTTGAAGACTTTGAAGTTGTAAGATTGTGTGTGGGGGGGGGCAACTGGATTATTGCCTCCACCTTAAGAGGATCGACCATGATCCCTGTTGTTGATACGATGAAACCTAACAAATGTCTTGATGTTAGGCAAAAGATTCACTTGTTGGGATTCAAGCGAATCCTAAAGTAGCGACAACGTTCAAAGATTAGTCTAAGGTGTGTAGGATGATCCTTTCGCTTGCAAGAGCGTGATGCTAAATCATCTAGATAGGCCTCGACTATATGTTTGAGGTCGTGAAATGCAAAAGACATGGCCTGCTGGAAGGTGGCTCCAACATTTTTAAGGCCAAAAGGCATCTTACGATAGGCGAATGTACCCCACGGACAAATGAATGTCATTTTGTGTTGGTCTTCAGGTTTGATTTGGATTTGATTATATCCCAAAAAACCATCCATGAATGAAAAGGCTTCACAACCGACACATTCATCAATGATCTGGTCAATGAATGGGGTTGGAAAATTATCTTTTGGACATGCCTTGTTCAAATCACGGAAATCAGTACATACACGAATCGTGCCTTGTTTTTTATTGACTGGCACGGGGTTTGACACCCATTGAGTCAAATGAATAGGATTAATGAAACCTGCCTTGAGCAATTTCTCAAGCTCAAGCTTAATGGCTGCTGCTTTCTTAGGATTGACTGGACAAAGTTTTTGTCTAACAGGCTTGGCATCAGGATACATTGTGATTTCATGTTCAACTATTTTCGGATCGATACCTGACATTTCCTCATAAGACCAGGCATAAACGTCGCGGAATTCTTTGAAAAGATCCGTGTAAATCCGAATCTCTTCGGGGGAGCAGTCCGCTCCGACGAAGACATTCTCCATGATGCCAGGGTTTCGGAAGATATTGATAGGTATAGTTTTAGTGATAGTCGCCATATTCCCCTCAGCATAAATTTCTTGTGTAGCTAAGAGATTAATAGGACATGGCTGATCTCCCGTCATGGTGATAGTGAATTCTCCTGCCTCGATTCAGCTTAACTCTGGGAGGAAATATGATCTGTGATGAAGATATTCCCAAGGTTTGTCCGGACTAGTCATTGCTTCGATTACTGCTTCGTCAGAAGGCAAGACTAAGTCTAACGAATCAATGTTAGCAAGAGAACCCTGAGCCCAAATAGGCTCTGGAAGTGGATCCAACTCTTGTATGGGAGTCAGATCAGGGTTCACTGAAGCTTGATGGACTAAAGAGTACGCTACTTCAGCGGCTAACAAGGGCATGGACATGCTGGAGTGCCCTGTCTCATCCATCGTGGCTAATGGGGAAGGGAGAATCCACAGATCCTCAAAGTAAGTCGTGCGGAATGACAAAACTTGAAAAATCTCAGCCTTGTGGTCATTAGATATAAACTTGACATCGTCATGAGGAGGTGGGTAATCGAAGGTACCCATTAAGGATGGGCACAAACCAACTCCTACGTTAACGACACCGGGTTGAGGATTATCAATCATGGGAACCGTGGATGCCCCCAAAGCTGGATTAGGTCTAGAGAAGGACAATTGATTGATGGTCACTATCCAAACTTCGTGCGGAAACAACAAGACTCAGAAAACTATAGCAACCACATCTTGCATAGCATAAGTCCAACTCTGTCCTAACAAGAGATTATAGTTGAGGGGGGAATCGACTACCTCTACTTTGACACACACGGTCTTCCCTCCTAACTGCATAGGGAAAGAAGGAACGATGCCATGTGGTCGGAAAGAATGATCGTCAAAAGCAGTGATGAGAGTAGGTGAAGGAGACAAAGTGGGCTGGGCAATGGCCTTCCAACATGCTAACGACATAACGCATGTCGAGGCGCCCTCGTCGACCACCGTCCGGAAGATATTTCGTGTAAAAATTTTCATGGGATGAGCCACTACTATCTGAAACGCTACGTGGTAAGGCAGACGAGGTTTTAAGTCAGTTGTATCTAACATGATGATACCCAGGTTACAAGTCTTAGTAGAGCCTAAAGGAATTAACAAGGCTTTCCTCTGAGCAGGGCAGCTTTGGAGGACTTCCAAAGTAGACATCACACAAGGGGTTTGTGATAAATCCTCCACCACAGAGTAATTCTGGGCAGCCCTTGCATTTGGGTTGTGAGAAGCTTTCTTAAATGCACCCTTTGGAATGCGTGTCATTGTTTCTCCCAACGTCTTCTCAATCTGTAGAGGAAGAGATGGGAGTTCAACTTCTTTACCCTTCTCAGAGGCGCTTGGTTTACTATAGTCGTGCACTCTAGTCGTTATGAAAGCATCACCCCTAACCATATATACATTCGCAGATGAGGAATTTTTTGGAGGAGGGCAGGTTTCTTGGCTGCCCCCTTCGGTACTTGTAGAGGATTGAGTTAAATTTTTCCCATGTTGAAAGGGATTAGTCAACACTGCTTGTTTTTGTTGTGTGACAAACTTCTGGGCCTCTGCAAGTCGAGGACAAAGATGGGTCGGGTGGTCTTCCACACACAAGTTTCACAGATACCTCGCCTTCCATTTTTCTGTAGTGTCCCTGCCAGCATTATCAGTAGGTTTTTTATCCCCCTTACCCTTCTTGCGTTGTTTTTTCTTCCCTTCAGGCTGTTGGGTGGCCTTTGGGTTAGTCGACTGCACAGAGTGTACTTTCGACGTTTGGGTAGGAGGAGCAGCCAAAGAGGTAGTCTGGCTGGCCGCTGAGTGTTGTATAGATAACTGTTGCAATTTCTTTGTCAATTTCTTAGCGGGCTTGGTTTGTGCTGAACCAACAATACCATCGACATGTGGTCCAAATCTTTGTCTAGTTTTATCCAGTATCGATTGTGGTGCATCCGGCAGGATGTTGTATAATAAACCAGACTGAGAATAGATGAGCTCAAACTGTTGATCCCTCATGATGTCATCTTCTTCAGAGAAAACTCCTGAAGTCGCGACGTCTTTAGATAATTGTGGGACTAAAGACTTAAGGAATCACTCAAGAAGGAATGTTGGTGGGACTGGTACTTTGATTAGACTCTTCCGGCGTCTCCACTCTCAGATATGATCAGAGATATGGTCCACTGTTGTCTGTTCGAAATTGGCAAGCAACTCTGTGCCAATGTCGTATCTCACAGGTAACTGGAAATGGTTAAGGAAGGCCATCGCCAGTTCGCCAAAAGAAGAGTATCTTGAGAGATTGAGCTCGATGTACCATTTCGCGGCACTCTCGATAAGAGTGCATTGAAACAATCACAACTGTATGGAGCCATCTTTCAATGAGTTATATGAACACCAAAGATGGAAGGTATTCACGTGATCACCTGGATCTTCATTAGGATTGGCCTCGAAATTTGGAATGTCCGAAGGAAACTTTGTTGGCATAGGAGGCCAATGTGGATCGTGAAAAATAGGATCATTTAACAACCTTGTCAAATCTGGCAAGTGTAACGTCGCTAGGAATGGTAGTTTAGGTTGCTGCTGATAGCCTGGGAAAAAGGGTCCTGGAGTTTGATTGGCACTAGGTTGCCAGGAAAAGTTTGGCTTCTGGCCTGGATTCTGGTAGAAACCATGGCCTTGACCAGCGTAAGGATTTTGCATCTGTGGAGACATCATTGGTTGATTTCCCATAATGGACATAGGATGTTGGGCATTCATCGTGTTTGACGGACTTTGGGAAGGATTACCCCATGCCGGTCCTGATGGGAGAGGCATAGTAGTCTATCCAAGGTTCCATTGACTGTGGAAAGAATTACCCCAGAATGACATTCCAGAGGAGGGAACAGATCCTTGTCCTGAGTTCCAAGGCCCTGCTATATGTGCCCCCAGTGCAGGAATAGTACCCTGTGCCGGTGTAGACTGTCCAAAAATGGGAGTGCCCCTAGACGGGAAAGCGGTGGATGCGAAAGTGTTGTTACCAAACGTCCCGTTCCAAACAAACGGTGACAAACCTATCGGCATAGTGTGCACAGGTGTTCCTTGACTCCTGGATCCAAATAAACT
This sequence comes from Picea engelmannii, assembly GCA_009831015.1. Taxonomy (NCBI): domain Eukaryota; kingdom Viridiplantae; phylum Streptophyta; class Pinopsida; order Pinales; family Pinaceae; genus Picea; species Picea engelmannii. The sequence goes on from ML846538.1 coordinate 21,041, forward strand.
AGTGTGTGCAGGCTGCCCGACGGATTGCTGATGCAGACCACCAAGTGAAGGGGATGAAGGAGAGATATGACCTCCAGCGTAAGGAAAAGAATTAAAAGGGACAGGAGTTCCCCCAAGTTGACCTTGCAGAGGAGCGTTAGAGCTCCCTGCCCCTAGACCCAAAGTCTGTAAAGTGGAGTGAGTGAGTGCAAGACTTGTGCCCGAACTGGGCATACCGTATGAGAACGGAGGGTCTGTCGCACTAGGTGTGAAGGGTGTTGTGGACGCCACCATAGATCGAATAGGTCCACTGTGCGATGTATTTGCGGCCGAGACCATGGTGGCTCGGATTGACGACGACAAGTTAGGAGATGCTCCTCCTATGGTAGCAACTGTGGTGGGAATGGAAGAATTCCCAGAGGAAGTAACATCGTTTGTTTCCATAGCTGTGTGAGGCATTGACAGGATTTCGTAAAATTGGATTGGTACAATAACCGATGGCCAAGTATCAATGGTTGGGGTTTCAACTGAGCCAATATTGGTGGTTGATTCCTCCGGGAGTTGTTCGGGCACAATGGTTTGTAACCCGGTCGCTTCAAAAGACCCTTGTTGGTCTAGCTTCCGCCTCAATGGTGGCGGGGGTGGCTCTAGTATAACCGTCGGTAGGCCCAGAAGCCTTCATGACCGGTGGAGCTCGGGATCCTCCACTGTGTGAGAAGATCCAAGACACGCTAAGGTATTCGACACGTTCAAACAATAACACACACTAAAAAGAAGCCCCTAAGAGATAAGACAAGCAAACACTAAACTAGTTGGAAGAACAGTTACAACAACCAACACTAGAGCAACTTACCAGTGCAAGTGCAACTCGAACACGGAAGCACCCTCCGAGTATACTCCGCAAAGCGTGGCTTGATGTATGTCCTAGGTATTGTGGTATACCACCATAGTCACCTGTGTATGTCCCTAAAAAGATTGGCAACTAGGTTTCCAGCATGCGAACAATCACCAGTAGGGTACAATCGAAAGTCAGGTAGACCACAATGAACAGGGTATCAAGCCCGAAACCTGTCAAGCGTATCGAGAGAAAATGGTCCAGAAGACAACTAAGGACCTCGAATGGATTCGAGACCCATGAATCCCTGTGGCAAATGCAAACGACGGAATCCCAAAACAAGTCCTCGATATGTGTTCTCCACTATGCTTGGTCCGACTTTGGAGGGGTTATCTCCGCTACCTTTCCGCACGCGACCTCATGTTTATCCCATGTGTTAGAGGGGGGTCCCAGATAACTTCCACAAAACTGGACTTATACACTCCCTATCACATACTCTAATGTTTGGTTTTGAATGGCCTTGAAGAGTTTCCTCTCCAACCTAATCCAAGGCCCTAGTCCTGAACTAGTGTATGAACCCTACAACCAAAAAGTCTAATAGATTTTAAATTAGCGTTGCTTTTATGGGTTTTCTTATGTCATGGGGTATGAAGGTGAAACTGATGATGTGTAAAGACTAAAGAAAAAATGAATGAAAAAAGCTGGAAAAAAAAGACTTTTACTAAATGCAAAAATCAACAATTTTTCACAAAGAAATATTTCTTTTTCTTTTCAATTTTTCTAAGATTTTATGCAGCAAAGATAAAGGAATTTCGCTCGACTATGAGCTACTTATGCTCTAAATGCACTTCAAAAAACTTATGAACAAAAATACTTCTCCCTAGCTATTGATGTAGAAACACAATCTTCAAACAAAGAAGAAAATGAAAATATTTTTCTCTTTTTTTATTTATTTAAGTGCTAATCAAGCAACAAAGGGAAAATAACGACAAGAAAAAAACCAAGAAAGACAAACTCTGGCTTAAAGCGAAGATCACAAAGAATCAAAGTGAAGGCACACAATGGCAATAAAAAAAACAAAGACTCTTACGCTTGTCTAAAAACCATAAAACAAAATTTTTCTTTTTATGTTTTCTGTCAACTATCAACTAAGAAAAAGCAGGCTAAGGGTAAGAGGACCTAACATACTTACTGTTCAACCCCTAGACTCAAACACCTGAGAGGAATATTTCTCATCAAAGGAGGGGATGAATGCCCCACCTTGATTACAAAATAGCCTGTCAAGCACGCTACTGTTACTAAAACAGCACGCGTGCAAACACGTGTTGAGCTGAAACAGGTAGCGTGTACACGTGGTCTGACCTTGTACAGACCATGTGTATGTATAAATTCGAAGACAAAAATAAACAGAGGCAGCCCAGACCAGGAAGAGGCCTCTGGTATTGATAACCAGGGTCTCTTGAAGGCTTGGATGCTTCTTCTAACAGAAAAGAAAAATAATTGCAAGGAATAACAAAACACAAAAAGACAAACTGAGACAGGACTGTGAACCAACAAGACTCAGACAAGATCCAGAAAACCCCCTGAGAATGTATAATTCTGACAGGGAAGAGGAGGACTACCTCTCAAGTTCTCTGAACTCCTACACGCTACTGCAACCTCTACAACTAGCTTTCACACGCGGGCTGTAAGAGGTTAGGGCGCGGGTACACGTGTGCAGGCCTTATGCAGGCCGCATGTACCTCTGTGTGTCCTGACAATTACTGTCAAGCAACAGTCAGGGAAAACTGGTATAAAGAACCAAGCTCCTTGCTAGCTCAAACCTTACAGAAAAAGACAGGAAAAGAAACAAAAAATCTAATCTTTCTAAACTACCCAAAAAACTCAACTAAATCCGGAAACCCTAAAGAGTATCAATCCCCAGTATGGTCGCCAACTCTATTGTTGGGAAAAATACCCTACGGACTAGCAAACTAGGGTCAGACTTGCATGCAGATTTTGACCGTAAAGAAATTACTTTTTAACCTACCACCCAAAACATAAAACCCTCTTTCACGATACATGCATGGAAAGGAACTACTAACCTTGTTATTGATGTTTGGTGTAGATCCTCCATTACACTTTGACTGCTTGCTTGCGCTGCTCCTTCCAAAGATAACCTGCAATCATGACAAACAACTATGCATGCATGCTACTTTTCTACTTGAGGGTTAGAGATTAAGCATAAATTAAACAAACCATAGATAACTCATGCATTGGGACGGGAAAAGTATTCTTTTATTATTTGAAAAATGAATCAACTTACAATCAAAGTCGAGACCAACTGTTAACTCCCAAAATAGCACCATTATTTTGGTTGGGTTTTACGGTGGATAGCATGGCTATTGATGGTTTCCTCAATTCATTGTTGAGTCTTTTAGCTGCAAAATTTTAGGTTTTGGTTTGACTTAAATTTGGATTGTAAAGTCTTCTTTTTCAAAATTGTCATTTTTTACTTTCCACAGCTAACTTGTTTTCAAGGGTTTATTATGCACTGTGGAAAGTGCCCACTTTCAACAGCTAAGGAGATCGTTTCATTAGTCGGCGCGCTGTTGAAAGTGTCGAATCTTAAAAGGTTCTTAAAATCAGTTCTCGGATGGCGTGCTGTCAAAGATACATGCTTTCAACAGCTAAGGAGGGTCTTCTACAAAGTGGCGCGCTGTGGAAAGTGCATACTTTCCG
>ML846538.1:29609-41888 GCA_009831015.1 Picea engelmannii
TATATATATATATATATATATATATATATATATATATATATATATATATATATATATATATATATATATAAAGTGTTAAGTGTGATTTCAAACAATTAGTTAAGTACCAAGTTAAAGATATGAATGCATATATCGAGCCTCTTATTGACGAGCTACTAAAGTTATGGGTCGGCATAAATATGTATGACATCTGTAAACCAATCGGGGAGAAGAAATTTCAATTCCGTGGAATACTTGTATGGACAATTCATGATGCCTCGGGACTAACACATTTTTGTGGTATGTAGAATTATGTTGCACTTTAATACTATATAATTTTTTAAAGAAATCTTGCATTTTTTTTAAATAATCCCATATCAACAGTGATATCAACTACAAGGGTAAAAAGGTCGTGCGCTGGGTTTCACGGTGTGCTCGTAACAGACCTAAAGAAAACACATACCAAAAACCAATTATGTTAAGTGAAGATTCTGACTCTGAAATCGAAGTGTTTCTAACCGAAGAGTATCCATACTCACACGGACTTTGCTCATTTAAGCCCTGTGACTATGTGACGAACCTCCCACCATGTCTTAGAGATGACCCTAACTTCCCTGGGATTAAAATCAATAGAGAACCTACTGGTCAATTAAGAAGCTCCTCACCTGTAAATACACAGCTTGTTCAACCACAGTGCAATGAATGTAAGTCGTGGCTCGACCGATATTATACAGACGTCCCTTTGCTCCAATCTCAGATCAAGTCTTTGGAGGACCAAGTGAATGTGCTAACCAAGGAGAACGATATATTGCAAAATGTAGCTCAAGCTAATGATAAAAGACAAAAGACTACAGGCTCTGTTGTCTTTAAAAATGTGGAGGCGGCCACTGCCATTGTCAATTCAAAAATAGTTTGATTAAAATCCTTGAATTCGAGGTATGGTATTTTAAAAGTAATTTTAGGGTGATTTTGTTTTGTTTTGAATTAGCATACAAGATTTGTTTGTTCATATTGCATCTATTTCTGTTGATAAAACACAATTCTGTTTATAATAATAACTAGCTACAGAATCGTGAGATTCTGTAGCTAGTTACTAAAATTCGAATTTGTTGATTTTACAACTAAAATGCAATCTAAAATCATGTATTCTTGTGCATTTTCATGTACATATGAATTCTAAAGGAAATTGGATCGCTAGTGGCATCCATGAACATGCTATTTTTTTACATGGTTTTAGATTAGGTTGTTGGTTTTACATAGAAATGGGAATTTGGGAGATTGTATTCCTCGTGATTTTTGTAACAAATTTGATAATTTCCACAGGGAATGTTTTGAGCCTGTGGCCTTTATAAATGTATTATTTTGTAAACAAATATGATCGTTGCCTGGGAGCAGAAACTATGGATTGGGGATTATTTAGACTTGAATGAAAGTGGTTATTTTCACAGCTTTAGCTTCAATATATCATATTTATGTTCAAGTTTTGGCTCATTTCGATTTGTAATCAAATTCTAACTACTTTAGATATCATAATTTGTTACAGATTGATGTGATGAGATTTATATAGTGTCCATATTTTATGTCTCTCATTTTATATACAACAATTAATCTGTTCACGTGTGATGATTAGAAGGTTGATCTTCTTTATTCAATGAACAGTTATATACAAATTTTCATACTCAGATTTATCTTAATGTGATCGTTTGTCAAATTATAAATTGTTGTTACTACATATCTTACTTGTTCTGTCATTAGCATTCAAAGCGTTACTGCTTCCCATTTACGAGAAGCATTGGTAAAATCTGGTGCAGGTTGGCCTCATCAAATAGCAAACGTAGATGCTACGCACAGGACACATAAGATATGCGATTACAGGTTAGTTTGTTAGTATCATTCTATTAGTTTACTTAATGCAAGAATTTTTTGTAGTTTAGATATACTGTATAGATTGTTATTTTTTATTTCGCAACTAGATAGTTGTCATTTCATTTCTAGTTTAGAAAAGTTATATAAAAAAATCAAAAATACTGAACAATAGCTTTGTTGTCAATTCATAATGATTTTCGCGGATTTCGATCAAAATTTGCATTTTGTGAATACTTTACATATAATAGAAATATGAATATATCGATACAATGTATATTTAATAAGTAGAACTATTATTCTGTTAGTCAGTAAAACTGTAAATACATTTTAGATTGTATATAGTTTTCATCAGTTGTTTGTTTTTCATTTAGTTAGTTTCTTTAGTTTTGTATTTTCACTTTCGTAGGACTTAGATCAGCTAACAGAGCTACTAAACCCGTCGGAGTGGATTGATCCAAACTTCTTGGTTTATTTAGACAACCCCGGACCGGATTCACTCCTCTAGTTGACGAGTGGTCAATTTCGCCCGTCAACAAATGGCGCTAGAAGGAGGGCCTGAAAATTATTAATGGCACAAGGCGGTCGTAAGACTCCTCCACCACCTACCCGCTCACCTATAGTGACAAGAAGTCATTCAAGCGACAACATTGTCCCTTAAACAACAACCACATCAAATGATGATCTACGGATCATAGTTGAACCAGTAACTCCAAATCCTATAGGTGGTGACATACAAGAGATTGTCCGCCAATCTCTCATAAGAACACATAGTGCCTTCACCCATTTAAGACAACCAAACTGACCTTTGGACCAACCATTAGATTTCTCTGATATCAAAGAACAAATTGGAGTCACTAACCTCACTTTAAACCCTACAAATCCAATCCTCACTCCTGCAGCAGGAGGATCTGGTATACCACCCTCACCACCTCTTTCATCCCCTTCTTCTTCTGGAGAAGAATCTTCTAACGAAGGAAGTTCCTCATCCTAGCCTTCGACACCGCCCACACCAATGGCCAACCAGAACAATCCTTCCAGACCCTGGCTCGACCAAGATGCAGTGGTCGTACCCGGGCCTCAGCATCCCTTACCCAAACACCTGGAGAAGTGGCTCCCTAAATTTGACCCGGACTCTAAACAGATCGCCGGAGATCACATCAAAAATTTTATGTTGGTCATTAGACTCCGTAATGTCGAGCACGAAGACGTAGTCTGTAGATTTTTCCCCTATACTTTCGAGGGCAATGCCTCTACCTGGTACTTTTCCCAACAGCCCCATACCATCATGTCATGGGAGAAGTTTGAATCCTGTTTTCTTGAAAATTTTGGAGACGACAAGCCCCCATAAGTTCTAGTCATGGAGCTTTGTAGCTTAAGAATGAACCCCAAAGAGAAAATCAAAGACTTTAACCAAAGATTCTTAACACTAAAGAACCGAATCCCTACGGATTCGATGCCTAATTAGAATCTTATCATAGCATATTATATGAAAGCCTTACATCAAAGTATAGCCATTTGGGTAAAGAGATCTAAGAAAGCCACGTTGTTAGGGGCCTTCGAAGAGGCCAGTCAGATCGAGAAAGACATCATCAGCTTAAAATACACTACTAGCAATGAAATAGAGACTAGTTCATCTCCCAAAAAGAAAATCGAAATCCTCCCTAGACCGGCCCAAAACAAAATGCAACCTGAAAGCTCAGATCTAGAAAACTTACAAAATGTCGTTCAAAAACTGTCAAATCATGTTATAGATTTGAAAAGGATGAACGAAGAAGATTCTTTGAGTAAAGGGCCTTACAAACCCCCGTTTAGGAATCCTTTTCCCACCAACCGACCTAATTCAAATACCGAAGGCTTGAATCTAGAAAGCTTGCAATTCGTTATTCAAACGATTCTAGAAACACAGGATAACTTGATGCCTCCTAAGATCCCTAAGGAAGTAGTTGAACAAGAGTCAATTGAAGAAGATGAATCTTCTCCGAACATTTTTGGACACTTCTTGGATAGCATTTTTCAAGCAAATTTCGAGACAGTACATCCCTACAATAATAGGAGTAAGACAGCAAACAAGCCTTCTTCTGAAAACACTACGACTTTGCCCCCAAAACAGTCTAAAACAACTGAGACTAAACAGAATTATGCGAACCCAAGATTAGATTATTATTTAGTTGAAGATATAAAAAAGTTAAGGGCTAACATTTATGTTTATGAATTATTAAAATTCTCGTTTCTACTACAAAAAATGTTACAGAATATCGCAGAGAACAACAAAAATGGCAATCCAAGCAGTAACAAAGGTTTTCAGAACAACCCAAAAGTTTCTCAGAAGGCCTCCACTAAGAATACTTCTGATCTTCACGAGAAAAGAGACCTTCCTTTAAATAATCTAACAAATGTTGATAAATTAGTTTTAGAGACTGCGAGTAAAAAGTAACAAGCTTCCACCATTAGTACTCGTAGAAATGTACCTCCGTTTTTGTTAACTTTTGAAATCTTTAATAGGAACGTGCAAAATTGTATGGTAGATTCAGGAGCGTCATCCAACGTAATGTCGTGGTCTGTGTGTCAGAAGATTAATGCTGAAGTTCAATCATCCACCTTAAATATTATCCAACTTGATCGAACTAGTGTTAAAGTTATAGGCGAATTAAGGAATGTGCTTATAAGATTATTGTCTAACCCCAAAGTTCATCAAGTAATTGATATTATTGTGGTAGATATTCCAGAACTTTATGGTTTGTTTTTAAGTAGAGACTGGTCAGAACAGTTACATGGCTATTTCGCAACAGATCGGTCTCACTTGTGGCTGCCCGAGAATGGAAATCCCAACAGAATCAAGGTAAATCATGAACATTACCTAAAGTTCACGGTGACCGATTTAAATGATCCCAATGAACCATTTACACCTTCTGCTGATTCACCCGAAATACAAGGGATGGATACCTTTTTCGACAATTTCATGGTCGAAACTTCCACTATCACTAACCTGGAGCAGCAGTCTGAAATTGTGACATATATGCAGCCAACGGTTTCTACCCAATGGTCTCATGCACCCGACAAAAATCAAATATGGTCTCTTTACTTTGACGGGTCAAAATCCAAGGAAGTAGCTGGTGTGGGCTGAGTGATTATTGATCCAGCAGGTAACAAAACCCTGATTGCATGCAGGTTAGAGTTGGAATGTACAAACAACATAGCAGAATATGAGGCTTTATTGCAAGGCCTCAGGAAAGCATTAGATATGAACGTTCAAAATCTGACTGTCTTTGGCGATTCAGAAATCGTGGTTAGACAGGTAAAAAATTCTATTCACTGTTTATCTCCGTATCTTAAAAGATACCAATCTAAGGTATGGAATTTGATGAATAAGTTTTATGCTTTTGACATAAATTCTATTCCTAGATTGAATAATTTGGAAGCCGATTTGTTAGCTAATGTAGATTCGAAACTCTTTCCTGCAGAAGGCTTGTCCCCGAATGCATTCTCCGTCGAACTGTTGTTCAGGCCATCCATCCCTGACAACATTACGAATTGGAGAGTCTTTGACGACGATGAACAAATTATTAGGTTCCTGCATATGGAAGAAACTTTCTAAGGCACAGTGATCAACGAATGTACTCATGATGAGAATCTTCGTGACTTCACGGTAATACCAGATCCTAGATCTCCTGAATATTCATCAAACATGGTAAATTCTATCCCTAAATTTGTAGTTAGATTAGAAAATTTTTATGATCTTCAAGACAAATTCAAAATATCAGTGAACTGTAAAACAAATAGTTCCTCTTTAATGTATGAAAAAGTAAAGTTGGGAACTAAAGACAATCCACAGTGCATTAATTTAGGGGTGGGGTGTTCTGAACAAGAGAAAGTGGAATTTATTAAATTGTTTAAGGAATTCAAAGATGTTTTTGCTTGGACGTACGACGATCTAAAAACCTTTGATCCTAACATCATTCAACACGTTATTCCTATGAAACCCCAAACCTTACCTTTTCAACAAAATTTAAGGAAAATGCACCCTAAACTCGAACCGACCATCAAAAAAGAATTAAATAAACTCTTGAACGTTAAGATAATCTTCCCATTTAGGCACATACAATGGATCTCTAATCTTGTCCCTGTCTGGAAGAAGAGCGGTGAAATCTGACTATGCGTTCATTTCCAAAATCTTAATCGAGCATCTGATAAAGACAACTACCCTGTCCCACCCATGGAACAGATCCTTCAACAGGTATCTGGTTCTAAAATATTATCCTTATTGGATGGTTTTTCAGGGTATAACCAAGTCCTGATGTCTCCACCAGACCAACTTAAGACTACCTTTTGCACTCCATGGGGCACCTACACTTATAGGAAAATTCCTTTTGGACTCATTAATGCTGGTGCCACTTTCCAGAGAGCGATGGATATCGCTTTCCGAGGCTTAATCAATCAATCTGTCATAGTTTACCTGGATGAAATTATTGTATTCTCGAAAAACAAAGCTGATCATCTAGCTCATTTGAGATCCGTTCTACAACGATGTCGTAAGTACGGCATTTCCTTGAATCCTAAAAAATCTATCTTCGCAGTAGAACAAGGTAAGCTCTTAGGATTTATTGTATCAAGCGAAGGGATGATTATTGACCCTGAAAGGACTCAAGTCATCTCGAAACTCTCCCCTCCCTTGTCAAAAAAGTCTATGCAGTCTTTCTTAGGCCAAATAAACTTTATCAGGAGATTCGTCCCCAGCTTTTCAGAAATGGTGAGACCTTTACAAAACTTAATAAAAAAGGACGTACAATATCATTGGGGACCCTTAGAAAACCAAGCTTTTAATTCAATAAAAAGGGCCATAATAGACGCTCCATCTCTGATGAGCCCCGACTTTTCTCAAGACTTCACTCTCTACACATTTGCTTCTGACCGCTCCTACGCTGATGTCCTAACTCAAAAGAACGCTGAAAATAATGAAGTCCCAATTGCCTTTATGAGCTCAACCTTCAAAGGCGTAGAACTTAATTACCCAACAGTATATCAACAAGCCTATGTTGTTTTTAAAGCAGTAAAGCACTTCCGATCTTATCTTTTGAAATCTAGGACGAAAATTATCGTCCCTTACCCGGCCGTCAAAAATCTGTTAGTGCAAAAAGAACTAGGCGAAAAGAGGGTGAACTGGGTCACCTCCTTACAAGAGTATGACATAGAAATCACCCTAGCACAAATAGTGAGAGGTCAAGGTCTATGCAAGTTAGTCACTGACTCAGCGGCAGGACAGTAAGAAGAAAATGATATGTCAAACCTAGGACAACACTACCAAAATTTAATCTGTTGTGCACAAAACCCTGTCATCCCCTGGTATGATGATATAAAATTTTGTTTTGAACATGGGTCAGCCCCCCGTCACCTGGACCCCACTAAAATAAGAGCACTAAGATTGAAATCTACCTCCTTTCATTTGATTAATGGTATTTTGTTTCGTCAAAATTTTGATGGAGTACTAATGCGTTGTCTTGAGAAAGATGAAGCAGAAAAGGTCTTATTATAATTGCACGTAGGAGACGCTGGTGGGAATTTTGGTGGAGATACCACTGCCCATAAAGTATTAAGAGCAATTTATTACTGGCCTACACTTTTTAAAGATGCTCATGCCTTGTGTCGCAAGTGTGTTATTTGTCAAAAAGCGTCCGGACGAATACAGAAAACAGCCTTCCCTCTGCAGCCTGTTTCAGTAGACTCCCCTTTTCAGCAGTGGGGTCTTGATATTATAGGCCTGATCAATCTGCCATCCTCACAGCAGCATAATTTTATCATAAAATCCATGGATTACTTCACTAGGTGGTCCGAATCTGCCCCATTAAAAGCTATAAATACCAGTCAGGTAATTGCCTTTTTAAATTCAAATATTATTACTCGTTTTGGTATCCCAGACTGTTTAGTATTAGATAACGCTTCCTATTTTTCGTCTCTTGAGATGAGTGATTTCTCTCTAGAAAAAGGAATTAAATTAAAATAGTATGCGAGTTATTACCCTCAAGGTAATGGATTGGCAGAATCAACTAATAAAAATCTTATTAAAATCATCAAGAGAACGGTATCTGAAAATCATAAAAATTGGCATAATGCATTGTTGAACGCAATCTGGGCTGATAGAGTGACTCTGAAAACTGTTGTGGGTAACTCTCCCTTCTTCCTCATCTACGGAAGAGAGGCAATTCTGCCACCACATATTCTCCTTCCCTCACTGCAGCTATCACAGAAAATATAAGAAGAGGATTGCCCCCCTTTGGAGAATCGAATCAATGCATTATTAAAACTAGAAGAAGTGAGGGCTCAAGCAAAATGGAAGTTGGATCAGCATCAACTTGTGGTTAAAAGCTGGTTTGATTCCAACTCTTCCTCTGACACAAACTTTGAAGTAGGTGACCTTGTCCTAAAATGGGACAAACCACATGAGGGAAAGGGGGAGCATACGAAGTTTCAGAACTTATGGCTAGGACCGTTTTTTATTGTTGAGAAATTGGGTCCCAGCGCTTTCAGATTACAGAGTCTAGAGGGACAGCCAGACACCTATCCGGTGAATGGCCAAGCTCTAAAAAGGTATTTCACTTGATGACAACCCTGTGTACACTATGTAAATATTTTTCCTTTGTTTGCTTTTTCTTTATTGTTTTGGTTTTGATTTTTCCCTTATGTTTACCATTTTTTTTTATTATTATTATTTTTGAAATACATATACCTGCATCATGAACTGTTCGGACAAGGAGAACAGAAAAAATTATCCTTTTAAATAACTGTTGAAGGTTGTTTAAACATCAATTATGATATGCCTCTGAAGTTTACAGCCATGTTGAATAAAGCTTGTTGTTTGAAAGGTGTTTCTTGATTTCAATCTGTAATTGAAGCTTTTCATGATCATCTATTTCTTCTTACGTTGTCCCTGTTCCTTAAGAGAACAACTCAAAGATGTCCCCCCACCTTCGAAGGTCGGTTTATCAATAAACCATCTCTAGATCTTAATGAAGGACAGTTAAAAAATTCTCTCAAGGTCTGTAATTTATTAAAATATGTCCAAAATATCACAATTTTCAGTGTCACCCCGCTCGATTAAATATATTTAAAACTAAATAAATCATTAAAGAGTTGTGGGAAGTGCTTGTAAACCCGTCGGGATATTGAACATGTCTGCTAGCAGCGGGTAAATGTATGCATCACACCAAGATAACTTCGTCGGGGTACTAACAGGCCCATTGGCAGCGAAGCAATGTCAGGTATATGAAAATTCTCAGATATGGAATATTTTGACCTTAAATGTCCTTCATTCTAATCTGGAACTTCCTGGCAGGATACGGATATTGGAGTGGGTTAAATGGCATCCCTGTCGAGGCTATGGACACCTGCTGGCAGCAGTGGCTCTGTCAACAATATTGGAGATTTTAACCTTAATATCGTGACTCGCTTTTGTTAAGATTGTCATCAGTTTTCATCTTTTAAAATAACAAGCTGGAATTTTTTATGATTGATGATGATGTTCAAACAGTTTTCTGGTTGTTTTCGAGTTGGATTTTTTCTCATTATCCTAATCTGGACTTGTTCGTTTGGCAGAGATAACTTCTTCTACCAGCGTGTCACCATTGTTGGCAGCCATATTAATCTCTATCTTTTTCTTACAAGATGCCTACACAAAGTTTTTTTTAAACCCTCATTAATCGTCGCAACTGTTTAAATGATATCATTATTCTCCTCTTTCTGCATGCCTGCTTTTCGTTTTCATTTTCATGACTGCAAGCGTGAAAACCCACAGTTGGAATTCATGTCGATTACATCAAAGGATTAATGATCATTTGGTCTATCATGAACCTACTTGTTTACATGGTTATAACTCCTTGACCTCAAACACACCACTGGTTACATATTTATCGAAACACCAAACATTTATGCATTTGATTATTGATTATATGGTATTGATTTATATAATCTTTGACACAATGGTTTGTTTGACACATTGATTTTTGGGTCAAATCGTGGGTATGTAATGGTTCATTTTTCATGTTGATCAATTTTCTTTTGGATATGCACTGTTATTATTTGAATGTAAACTAAGGCGCCATTCCAAGTACAGCCCGGTATGATGTTCTGACATGGCCTCGATTCACACCACTATCCTCGCACGCATAGCATTAACGCTCTGCCCTTGCACTTCAAGTTGCCTTTGCATTGTGTTGGGGAAGCTTCGGGACAATGGTTCTGTGTCTACCCTATCAAACCCTATCGTCGAATACCCTGTTTATTTTTTGCTATTGGCTATGGCTCTTGTAGTGAGAATCGAACCCAACGGTGTCCAAACTTTGGTGTTGTTTGATAATGCCCGAGAGGACCTATAGAGGAATGGTTGGTGGGACTTTGTTGAGAAGTTCAAGGGTTTCAACCTGGCAGTTGCTCAACAATTTGCGCTAACGTTCTATGGTTGCAGAGCCAAAATTGGGGACGTCCAACTTGAATTGAACGAATATTTCATTAGCTCAGCCACTGGCCTGCCAGTCGTGGGACAAAAATGGTTTAAAAATTCCAAGGTTGACGAAGTGCCCTAGTCACTGTTGTTTACCTCAAGGAATATTAACAGCTGCGACAAAGGTATGCCCGTTACAGCTCTAAAATCTAGATGGCACGATTTGGTGGCTATTATCAAGCAGTTCGTTACCTGTGAGGGTAGATACGGTTTAGTTTTCTTATACCACTTGCGGTTTCTCATGAGTTTCATCAATTTTCCCTTAAACATGCCATATTTTCTCCTTCGGAGTTTATACAAAATGGCTAAGCGTTTCAAAAGGGAGAAAGCTGACTCCAGCCTCTTCCACCACTGTTTAATTAAAATTATTATGGTTCATCAGTTGAAGTTGAATGGCGATTGTTGGGACGCTTTCTTGTTGAGGAATGGTTTTGCCAGTCCTAAAATAGGACAAGTTGACAAATCCATTGTTATAGAAACCCTTGTCGGGCCTGTCATTCCCCCTCCTATGCTCTTTCCCTCTGTTGAACCCTCGACCTACCCGAACACTACCCAACCCGACACCCTACCTGATTCATGTCCAAAATATGGTGGTAAGCCTGTTAAAAAGTCTGCAAGGAAAAAGGGTAAAGGTAACAGTGATATCAACTACAAGGGTAAAAAGGTCATGTGTTGGGTTTCACGGTGTGCTCATAACAAACCTAAAGGAAACACAGACCAAAAACCAATTATGTTAAGTGAAGATGCCAACTCTGAAATCGAACGGTTTCTAACCGAAGAGTATCCATACTCACACGGACTTTGCTCAGTTAAGCCCTATGACTATGTGACAAACCTCCCATCGTGTCTTAGAGACGACCCTAACTTCCCTGGGATTAAACTCAACAGAGAACATATTGGTCAATTAAGAAGTTCCTCACCTGTAAATACATAGCCTATTCAACCACGGTGCAATGAATGTAAGTCGTGGATCGACCGATATTATACAGACGTCCCTTTGCTCCAAACTCATATCAAGTCTTTCGAGGACCGAGTGAATGTGATAACCAAGGAGAATGATAGATTGAAAAATGTAGCTCAAGCTAATGATAAAAGACAGAAGACTACAGGCTCTGTTGTCTTTAAAAATGTGGAGGCGGCCACTACCATTGTTAATTCAAAAATAGCTTGATTAAAATCCCTAAATTTGGGGTATGGTATTTTAAAAGTAATTTTAGGGTGATTTTGTTTTGTTTTGAATTAGCATACAAGATTTGTTTGTTCATGTTGCATCTATTTATGTTGATAAAACACAATTCTGTTTATAATAATAACTAGCTACAGAATCGTGAGATTCTGTAGCTAGTTACTAAAATTTGAATTTGTTGATTTTACAACTAAAATGCAATCTAAAATCATGTATTCTTGTGCGTTTTCAGGTACATACGAATTCTAAAGGAAATTGGATCACTAGTGGCATCTCTGAACATCCTATTTCTTTACATGGTTTTAGATTAGGCTATTGGTTTTACATAGAAATGGGAATTTGGGAGATTGTATTCCCCACGATTTTTGGAACAAATTTGATCATTTCCACAGGGAATGTTTTGAGCCTTTGGCCTTTATAAATGTATTATTTTGTAAACAAATACGATCGTTGCCTGGGAGAAGAAACTATGGATTGGTGATTATTCAGACTTGAATGAAAGTAGTTATTTGCACATCTTTAGCTTCAATATATCATATTTCTGTTCAAGTTTTGGCTCATTTCGATTTGTAATCAAATTCTAACTACTTTAGATATCATAATTTGTTACAGACTGATGTGATGAGATTTATATAGTGTCCATATTTTATGTCTCTCATTTTATATACAGCAATTAATCTGTTCACATGTGATGATTAGAAGGTTGATCTTCTTTATTCAATGAACAGTTATATGCAAATTTTCATACTCAGATTTA
>ML846538.1:42676-60242 GCA_009831015.1 Picea engelmannii
TCATGAAGGTATTAATAATGGGCTTCCACGAGTAATGAAATGTTATCCCATTCAATTCATGAGGTTTCCCTACTATGAGGAGATAAAAATAACTCAATTGTTTGATACAATGCATATCGGGAAGAATGTGACAGAAACATTATGGCAAATCATAGATGGTAGGAGGGATAAAGAAAAATTTGTCAAAATTTGTACTGACATTCAGGGAGCCAATCATGCAATGTGAAGTCTGATCTGAGCAAATAGCGATGGAGACTGAAATTACCTTCCATGGTTATTAACAGAGAAACAAAGCAATGATGCAAAAGAGGTCATTCAAAGAATTAAATTTCCCATGGGTTTTGCTTCAAACATAAATAATATCTGAATGAAGAAAGGTGAATTTGGTGGGGTAAAAACACATGATTGGCATACCTTCATTAAGGTAATAATTTTGGTATACATATTTATATATTAGCCATATACACCTTTTAAGATTTTTGTTTTTTTTGCCTACTTTGGTCGAAACAAATAACGATTCATTTTTTTTATGCAGTATGTTCTACCACTACCTCTCCCAAATGACTTTGACAACAACGTCAAACAAGTTATATATCATCTTAGAAAATACATGAAGTAAGTAGTTGTGATTTATATGAAAAATGTTCTTTCAATTTGTTGTTGTACTTAATGACATGTGTTTTACTTGTAATGTAATATATATTATGTTATAATGTTGAAACATGTTATTTTCTGTAAAGGTTCACAAAGAGGCCATGAAAGATCAAATCAAGATAGATTTGAAAGAAGATTAGTTGAGATAGAAGTACAACTACAAGTGATGGAACAACTGCTACAGAGAAAGGTGGATGCAAACCAGAGAAGAGGATGGAGTATGAAGAAGCCAGTGGTACATTTATTCATAAAGAAACTGAGGAAAAGCCTAATGGAAATGAAGCATAGGTCGAATGCTTTAAAGAAGAAAGAGAAACTCAGAGGAGTCGAATTCAGATTTAGGCCATTGACAGAAATGGAACGATTTCACTATTGTGAACCAGAGCAAGGTGACATCCTTGGAGAGGATGATGTTCGGAGAGGATGATGTTCGGAGAAGATCTATTGTGGATATTTCAGATTGCTTGGAGAATGAAGAGGAAAAGAGACTTGCAGGAAGTCTCATGAGCTCTTTGAAGAGTTCAAATCAACATATGGATATGCTGACAAGTAAGGCTGAAAGGCCTAATGCTTTTATTTCTGACATATTGTGTGTGGTTGCAGATTTAGGGCAAAGCTATCAACATTCAAAAGGAAAAAAAAGAAATGTATAAAAACATTTCAAGCAAGCAAGATCATAAACTCATTTTGATGGAGGATGAGGCCACAATGCCTCATGAAGATAGCCAAGGTGGAGCCCATATGCATGTTGCAAAATAAGAAAATAAAGGAAAGATGCAAAAATTTATTGTTGCAGAAAACAAGGTAAGATTGTCTCAAAAGGATAGCCAAGAGGAATACCATACACTACCAAACAAATGGACTCCTAGAAGACAATTAGAAGAGTTTATTCCTGCATAAAAAAAATAAAATTTGGCTCATGAGGATATCCAAAAAGAAGTTGAAGAAGAGTAGAATTCTGATGCAATGATTTCAAAATAGAATGGGGAGATAAGAGTTGCTAGAGAAGTTTTTGAAGAAATCTGATTCAGGAGGAGAATCCAATCAGAGAATTGATGTTGCATTTGAACAAAGAGAAATGGTATTAAAAGCATCAGCAGAGACTTTAGAGTCTCATGGTTTTTAAAGTAATCATTGGTATGTTGTTGCAGGTATTGAAGGAAGAGAAGGCAGACATATACTAAATTTTGTCATAAAGGAAGAAAGAGGAAAACACTCTGATATAATGCTGATTGTTTTTTAGGATGAATTAAAAGTTTTAGAGAATTTGTTGAGTAATCAGGATTCCATAAGGAAGGAAAATGCAGCCATAGATGAGGAATGTTCACACATGCTTCATCATTATAGAATTTTTAATGTTCAATTTAATTCAAAGAATGTGGGCATATATGAATATGGTGAACATAGAAATGATGAATGTAAAACTCACCTTCAACATTCAGTCATGAATCTTGAAGATGAGATGATATTTTTTGAAAATTGGTGAAGACTGCGGGAATGTGGGAGAGTTGGAAGAGGAGATGACAGTGTCAAATTACTTTGACATAAGAGGTATTCTGAGTAAATGTTCTGAAGATATAAGTAAAGGAAAGGTATAACAACTAATGGAAAATTGCAATATTCAGTACGAATATGGAAGCAAGAGGCAGATTGTGTATCAGATATTGGACATCAGCAGTGGCACAAGTGAAATTCAAATTAAAATTTCTGAAGATATGAAAAATGAAGGATTGCAACTGTCAGTAGACAACAACAACAACAAAAACAAGGAGAAGCAAAAGGATAATAAATTGTAGAGAAAAGAGATGTACCAGCCAAAGGATAGAATGGACAATGTAATTGAAGAAATGAGGATGTTGATGGTGAAGATGTCATGAAGAGGATAGGAAGATCTACATCAGCAGAGAAAGTAAGAAAGCAAGCAACAGAGAGAAGCAAGTAAAAAAACCAAATTTCCAAAGCAAAGCCAATGGGGCATTATAGCATAAGCAATGGAAGCCAAGAGAGTTGCAGTTAGCAGCAACAAGGCAGTAGAATATCAATGAAGCAAGCGGAGAACTTTAGCACAAAGTATGGGATCTAGGAGGAGCTAAGTGATAACTCATGATCATGAGATCATGTACATTTTCTTATTTGGGGAGTCTGATGCAGGAGCATCTTGCTTCCAAATTATTGAACAATTTCCTAGACTAGGAGATCTTGTGTTTTCAAGGGAGTTGGTTCCCAAAGTCTTGATTTATTTGTAATTTCCTATGTTTTGATGACTAAGGAGTAAGATACATAGGATAAGTAATTGGTGATGATTTAAACTATAATTGTTCTCAAATGTATGAGAGCATGAGTGAGTGAGAATCGGTTTTTTGAGAGATTTTAGAGTGAGTAGATCTCTTGAATATTTATAGAATCCTAAGATCGGGTTTGTGGATTGAGTTAGAGAGATCTTAGTGATCTTTTGCGGATATTTATGGATCTAAGAACATCTTTAGGAGATTGTTGAGTTATTCGTGGATCTGAACATTTTTCAGTTCAAAACCCTTTTGTATATGTATTGTAAGTCTTGGGGTTAGTTAGAGAGAGGACAGAGTGAGGCCAGGTTAGTCGAGTGAGCCAAAGAAAGGAAATCTGGCTAAAGTGGGTTTGGCCCTTCATTGTATAATCAAGAAAAAGGGTAGAAAATAGGCCAACGGAGAGTAATTAGAACAGAGAGGATGAATTATTGAATGTTTTAGGTCGAAGAAGGCATTTTAGAGCCTTATGTAAGTTATGTACAGTTCATTGAGCTAATATAATAGAAGAAAACTCGGTTTTGAGCTTAACCTGAAGAAGTCTTTTTTCATGGTGAGTTAAACCACTATTATTAGGGTTATGATGTGTATTGGTGTGTGAAATATCTATGGAAACTGGTTTTGCAGGACTCGGGTTATGAGGGATTGAGATTTTGCTGCAAATTTATATGTTTCTACGTGTGTTGTGTTGCAGTGGAAAAGACTATGTGGAAAACATTTGATTTTGAACAAGTTATGGACTATTATAGTGATCATTGACTACTGTAAGGGTCAATGATCTTGAGGATTTGTTGCAGGTGAACATAGGAGTTTCACAAAGGTAAAGATGCTACAGGTACTGTTGTATGAGATAAAAAGTTTATAATAGTCATCGATTGGATGGATCCAACCTCGACAGAGTTGAAGAACAAAGGGTTGACAAAGATTTAAATTCTAACCATCGATCATAGCAAGGGTTTAAATCTACGGTGAATATCCATATTGGGGCAAGAAGCAGAAAGGAGGTTAACATGGTGGAGTGTGACCGAAATTCTAACCAAAATCCGCTTTTGGTTTATTTTGTAATTCGATCACCTAATCAGACGGTTGGTAACATTTCAGAGGCTACAAAGGAGTTTGGTGGTCCATAGCTTGTAACGGACCCGTAATGGTTATCAGGTATAGTTTTGAGTTGTTTGGAATCCGACTATGTATATTTGCGGAATGGTTTAAGTCTTAGAACTTAATATTATGTGTTGAATACCTTGTGTGTAATCCGGTTATAGTCTTTGTCTACAAGGCGAAGGCTAAGGCTAAGTACATAATTAGAAAAGTGGAATAGTGGTATAGCTAGGTAGAAAACAAAACAGTGAACCTGTGAACTAGAAAACATAATCCTTCCAATGTTTATAATAACTTTTATAAGGCAGTATTTAAAATATGGAGTTACAAAAGGGTTTGAAGTATCCTTTTATAGGCTTTTAGTGTATCATTTACTTCTTTAAGGTTGCCTAGTGTGGATTCATAGACCTAGTGGGTCATCAAGTGGTATTAGAGCAAGTAAAATCTCTTTGGGAGGTAAATTAGAGCAAGGTTTATGCTCTTGAAAGTGAGTGATGCAGTAAATGTACCTACAAATATAATTTGTCAAACAGTTGGTAGGAAGTCAAAATTAGTTGTGATAGAACAGAAGGCATTCAGATTGTTGAATCTAATAATGCAAAGACAAGTACAGAGAGAAGAGGTCAGATAGTAAAGTCTGATAGAGCAAGGAAGACAAAGCAAGTGTGATTTGTGTGCAATTGACAGAGATATTGCAAAGAAAGGGAGAGAGGATCAGATTATAAATCTGACAGACAGAGGCATGGTTAAAAGGAAATTGTATATTCAAGTGCATTGGATGTGGAAGACAAGATCATGAACAGATCTTGCAAGTTTATTGATGTTTATATGATAACTCTGGTTTTAAGATTTGTTTACAGATATCAGGTAGCATACAAAGAGGGTGTTAGTATCATTATAGGTAAGAGGAGTTGTAACAGAGAACCAATTGTGTTCTTAAATGAGAAGAGCATGTGATCTCTTAAGTAGTGGCAGAACCTGAAGAATTCCAACAAAGGTTGGATAGGGAGGACAAGTGAGTCTTCTCAAAAGGAAGTGGAAGTTGCAGAGCCTAAAAGAGTGTAGGTTTCTCAAAGAGTGGTTCAAAGGCAGAGAACTAGAGAATACAAAAAGGCCAAGATCAAGGAGATATATTGCCGAGGTATGAAAGGCAGGTATGGAGGCTTGCTAAAGGTGAGGGATTAGGTGTAGTCCACAAGTGAACAAGATGGAGTTCACGAAGGAAATGGATACAATGACTACTGGAGTTCATTGTAAAGGTTTATAAAGAGGCCATGAAAGATCAAATCAAGATAGATTTGACAGAAGATTAGCTGAGATAGAAGAGGTGATGGAACAACTGCTACTGAGAAAGGTGGATGCAAACCAAAGAAGAGGATGGAGTATGAAGAAGCAAGTTTGGTGGCCAGTGGTACAGTTATTCGTAAGGAAACTGAGGAAAATCCTAAGGGAAATGAAGCATAGATCGAATGCTTTAAAGAAGAAAGAGACACTTAGAGGAGCTGATGTTACCCATGATTTTGGTCGTCATGATGATGTATTGATGATGGTGTACTCAGGCTCTTCATAAGAACTTTCTCCTGAGAAAAGTTACTTTCATCTCTTCCCAGAAAAATCATTTTTGAAGAAGGTTCGCAGGCTGCTAATATATTTGGGTGCGAGAATGCCTGATTCTCGCAGGCTGCCTTAAGCCAGGGTGCGAACTTCTCACACTGTGTTGAATAGCCAGGGTGCGAACTCTTCCTAAATCATGGAAAAAGATGAATTCTTGATGTTTCTAGAAGGGAATCTTCTAGAAGAATGGGTTGGCATTTGAATGGTTATCCTTGTACTAGATTCCCTGATATTTTGGGATCATTATTATCCAAGTAACTATCTCATTCTCTCCTATATATTGAGGGAATTCTTATGGAAAAGGTTAAGCAAGATTCATTGGAGAATTGGTGAAAGAATTGTGTGAAGGACTTAGCTTGAATAGTAGCTTGGAGACTCTAGCAAGTCTATCAAGATGATTTGATCTTCTTCATACAAGGATTGAGCAAGTGTGTGTGTTGGAGCCAAGAGCCATCGAAAGGAAGCTTGTGACATCAAGACGATCAGGTTGTAATCTTTAATTTCAATCTATATGATACAGTGGCATGTCCCTTTCCCATAAAGCTATTCTCACTTTATTGTGTAATCCATTGATCATACACATAAGTTGATTGTTGAATATATTTTTCTATCTTCACTTTGGTTGGTTTGTGTTGTCTTGGTCTTGACCTCACAAGAGAACCGGAGCGAAGCGGGAGAAATAGAGACCCTAGGAAGCGATATAAAGGTATGTTACTTGTTCCTTCCTACTAGTTAATTCAATGGTCAAAACTTAGGGAAAGATTCATGTCCTATCCTATTTTGTTCTAGATCCAGGTGGATCTAGGGAGATCTGTTAGTGTCTGCACCTACCGATTAGTCCGATAACAAAATTGGCGACTCCGCTGGGGAAATCCCATTTTCTTTGTGGATTTTGGTGTTTTTCCGTGGCCATTTGCTCTTGTTTTACTTTTCTCCTTTCCTATCAATCTCCGAGTCTTTAGGATATCCTAATAGACCCTCTGGGTCCATAAGCCTTCTCAAATTTTGTTTCATTTTCCAAAAATTTGACTAGTTTCAGAGGTTCTCGCACTGCACTTCACTGTAGCCTGTAAGAATCTATAGAGTTCGCACTCTGCCTTTAGGTTCAGTGTGAGTTTCTCGCACTCTGCTTAAGGGTCACCTACGAGAATCACTGATTCTCGCACTGTGTAGTACTGCCAGCCTGCGAACTCATTTTTTCAAAATTTTGGATTTGAGTTTTGGCATCTTCAACTGCCCATATCAGTCTAGGTGCCTCATAAAAGTTTCTTGGGCCATTGATTGGTGTCTTTCTTGTCTTCATTTTCGTGCATGAACAGTCTTAGGATTTCAAAGGCTCTTCTTGTCACTTTTGTCTTGACTTTTGTTTCTTGACTTTTCTTGGCATAACCATACTCTCTGATTTTAGAATCTGAGTGTACTTGATTGGTTAAGGACCAGCGATCGGTTGAAAGTTGAGTTTCTTGGTCTTTGTCATTTGCTTATTGTTTGAAAGATAACTTTGCTTGTGCACTTGAAAAGACTAGATTGGTTTGCTTGTTATTTTTGTTTTCATTGAAAGGGTGGATTGGGTTTTTATCATTGCTTGTTCATTGGTTTTTGATTTTCTGTACTCTCACTATCATGGTGTGGTTCTGTTTTGAAAAGTGAACAAACATTTTTCTTTCAAAAAATCATTTTTCGTTTTCGAAAACATTGAAAATCAATTGTTGAAATTATTGAAAAAGAAGCGATAGAGAATTGTTATTGATGCGTGATTTGTTGCATTTGCATTTTAAAGGAAATTTTGCATTGTAGTTCAAGGTTGATCTGGAAAACTTTCTCTTTCCCTCCCATACATAGGATTCATTGAACGAAAAGTGATATATTTCATTCTCATCCATGCATCGTTGGGTCAGAGTCTTATACAACATCAGTTTCATCTTCGTTTCCTTTGAGTAAACAACAGCTCTTAATAACACTGCGCAATCTTAAAATTTAACTAGTAACTCTTTTCTAGGGCTCTATTACACCAACATTTAGCTAGGCTAGTGCTTTGGAGTAGGAAGAGAGATACACTCTCCAAAAGCACAAAACACAAAATAGCATCTTGTGTTAGGGAGTGTTAAATTCCATTTGCAATATCTTGTCCTAGGAAGCCCTTCTCACACAAGGGTCAAGCACGAGGTCGCATTGCTATTGACAGAGTTACTCACCCTTCTTTGTTGATATCAATGTAGAGATTGCACATATTACAGGGATCACTCGGAGGTATACCCACAATGATGAGTGGAAGCATTTTGAGTTGATTTCGGGCTAGATACCCTGCCCTTGCGTGTGGATCGAACTGTCGATTGTCCCCCCAAACTTTATTGTTGTTGGTGGTGACCTTAGTGGCCTATCTTTATAGGTTCTTACAAAAGGTGACTGTGAAGGGGAAAGTCTTCACGGTACCTGGAATTGATGTTGACCAAACTCACTCGGGCTCCTTGGAGGGTATACCCACGATTATGTGTGGGAGCTTGCACCAGGGTGTAAGTCCGTTAAGCAGGTCGTCAGCGTAACTTTTCCACTCTAGCCCAGCCCCTTCTTGTCTCGTTGTTGCGACGTTGGATTTCATCACCAACTAGTGGCTTCGAAATTAAAAGGTCTTGTTTGTTTGGTGTTGCTTCCTAGATTTTTTTTACTAGCGCGTGTTGTTTGTTTCTCAAAGTTGACCATAGGATTTTCTTCGTGAAGTTTGTCACTCGTTTACAATAGCTCCTCCACGTCGTTCACATAGAATGCAGGGTTTATCTCCAGAGCATCTGGAAGGTTCTCAACCCTTGCCTACAAGTACACATGAAGGCTCTCCTCGGCAAAGTGAAGTCCCAGTCGTCACCACGCCACAAGTGGAATGAATTGAATCTCTGGAACATTTCCAAATCACCAATACTCGAGAGGACTTTCGACTTCACCCCGATTCTGAGAGACATTTTATGCGAGCAAACTCTTCCAGAGGCTTAATTGTTGTGTATTCTAGATCTCCGACTGGACCTGGGGAACAAGATCCTTTTTGGTCTAAGGGTGTTTTTTGACGGGACCTTTTTGGTCCAGGTTCACCTGTGATTTCCGAAATCAACCCTCCTATGATTTCTGAAATCTCTAGTACAGAGACAGTACCGGTGACTACCGCTTATCACTTTACCGTCCCTGCTGAAATGGCCCATCTCACAGCTACTACGAGTGTTCCAACTGGGTTTACTGAAGTTAGTCTTGCTCCTATCAACACACTGCAGATGCCTAACATCACTCCGACACTACCACTTGGATACCTTGCATTGAATTCTTCCATTCCTACTCTTGCGCAAACTCCATCTGGTTCTCCTGGTGGTCCTTCTTCTTCTGGGCACTTTCTTCTTGGTTTTGTTCCAACACTTCCTCAATTTCCTTTTGGAGGACCTTCTTCGTCTTCTACTGGAAATTCTAATCCTAGTGGTACTATTCCATCATTCACTCTAAATTACCAGTTTCCAGTTGGTGGACAATTTCACCAAGGTGGTATGACTCAACCCCCTCTCAGTGGGCAAATTCCTTTTGGCACACAACCCCCAATTGGAACATTACCCCCAATTGGAACACCACCTTCGATGGGAGGACCAACCCCACCTTATGGGAAAAACATACCTCTATTCTTGGCTCGGTATTGGAATCAGTTGATACAAAATCCTCCTCAAACGACTGGGGGGAAACAGTTTCCAACTGCGTCTATAACACCCCCTAGTATGGGCCAACCATATCTAGGTTCGTTCAATCCCATTTGGGGGGTGAATGCTCAAAATCAAGCCCCTGTTCCTAGGTATACTCCTATGAGCTACTATCCTCTCCAACCACCACCGAATATGCCTGGGTCTTCACATTATATGCAGACTGCTTATGGTCCTACTGGTTTTCCGACAGGGCTTCCTCCCCAAAGCCACCAGTACCCGTAGGTGAATCGACAGTTACCCTTTCTTGCCACATTGGATCTTCCGAATTTGTCAAGGATTTTAAATGATCCTATTCGTCACTCTCCTCAATGGCCTTTTATACCAGCCAAGCTTCCATCGAACATTCCTAAATTCGACGGCAAAGCGGGAGAGGACCCAAACAATCACGTTATGACTTTTCACCTATGGTTCTCATCCAACTCGTTGATGGATGACTCTATTCGTTTACATCTTTTTCAACGAACCCTCACAAGTTCTGTTGCGAAGTGGTATATCGAATTTCCATGAAGTTTCTTCTCTGACTTCAACACCTTAGCTATGGCTTTCCTTGCGCATTACCAGTTACCGATTCGTTATGACACAGGGACCGAGATTTTGACTTCCTTCAAACAGAACAAAGGCACTCATATATCTGATCACATCCATGAGTGGAGAAAGAGACGACGTCTCATTAAACTTGAGCTCCCTGATCAGTTGTTGGCAAAGTGGTTCACAAAATCATTTGTGAATGACATCGGTAAGGACATTTCCATGGGCGGCAGCGTCAGGGAAGAGAAGGCTATAAGTCGTGCTCAATATCTTGACCTTGTTTACTCACAAATGAGAATCCTTTACGATTTACTACCTGACTTACCTCGTCCTAATACTTCCAACACTTCAACTACTCCAGTTGCCTCACATGAAGCTGACGGTGTGATTGGCTCTTCCCAGGCCCAACCACATTCCACCTCAAGCACAAACCCCAAATTTGCTTCTTCTAATGTTCAAAATGCTCTGTCTCCTACCCCTCCCACCGGCAAGACTTCTGAGGTAAATGTTGTCCAATCTACCCCATCCGGTAAACACAAATCTAAAAAGGAGAGAGGTAAGAATAAGGAGGGAAAAAATAATTCTCAAGCAAAGAAAACCAAAACTACCCCTGTTGACGATCGGAATAAGCGCAAACCACGATACCCTTGTCTTATCTGTGGTGATGATCACTGGACGGAGGATTGTCCACGACGTGTCGAGGTCACTAAGTTCCTTCAAGGAGCTCCAAAACCACCTGCACCAGTCGTTTTGTCCCAACCCTTCCAGTCTCAACAACAGGCCCAGTTGGTCATTCATGACCAAGCTCCTCTTCTACTACATCATATGTTTTGATGTGTACTGGTGATTCTAAGCAGAGAAACGTTGCACTCACTACTTGTGCCAAAGATTATTCTCCCTCTAAAGATAAGGTTGATGATCTACTGCTTTCCTCAGCACAACCCTCTCCAGCGACTCCACCTACCAATGGTCCTCTTCATCTCGAATGACCGAGCCTCGACACAGTTCTGTGACCCCCCCCAAAGGGTGTCGTTCAGAAATCAGCTTTTAATCCTCACGCTCGTGCTTCCCATAACTACAACATTGTTGAAGATCTGGCCCAAGCACCTTCTGCGATGTCAGCCCATGAAGTCCTTCAAACTTGTCCCACACAACGGAAGGCACTATTGAAATCTATCGGTGGAATTGACCCGACGGATACGAATTTAATAATCTTTGACTTGGAAGATCACATTCCAAGGTTACCCCCTCAACTCGTGTTCTAGATCCAAGTGATTGTCTCTGACAAAAACATTTGTCGAACCATTATCGACGAGGGTGCCTCGACGTGTGTCATGTCTCTTGCTTGCTGGAAATCCATTGGCTCTCCTTCTTTGAATGAATCCCAGAACACTCTTAAAGCCTTCAACGGCTCCAGTTTTAAGCCCTACGGTGTTCTTCCTTCGTTGCCCATCACGTTAGAAGGTAAAACGGTCCAAGTCGAAGTGGAAGTCTTTGACGCTCCCCTTGATTATAATATTTTGCTTGGCCACAGCTGGATCAATTCCATGCACGCAGTTGTGTTGACCCTTTTCCGTGTGGTACGTTTCCCACATCAAGGTAAGGTTGTCACAGTCGATCAACTAGCCTTCTTCAATTCTGATACATGTACTAGTAATGTACCGTTTATTGCTAAAAACCCACCAGGTTATGAGAATGTCGGCGTAGGCCTTCTCAAGGACTCTTCGTTAATGGGTACTTTCCCCATTCCACCGCCCGATGTTCCACGCTCATCGGTTGCTTCCATCAACATGATCTCCACCTTGCCTCACAAACTTCTTGCATCTGACAACCCCTGGATAGTACCTGACCCTGGAGATCATCTTTGTTTTGGCAACGCAATGCCGCTAAGTTTGGTTGAATCCGCCTATCAGGCCATTCAATCGGCAACACCTTCTACTCCTTCTCTTGGTGAGTTGTCTCTCGATCCTTTTCGTGTCATTTTTCCCACTGAAATATGATCATGTTTGTCATGGAGGACACCCCTTGGGATGATGGACATCATCGTTCCATCCTCTTTCTGGAGCAGCATACCATTGAGAACTATCAACGGATTTCGACTCCGTCGACTGTTGTTGTCATCTCCACCATTCCCGAGTCTGCACATGATGTGTTTTCCGAAGGGAACTTAAGCAATATCTCACCCACTATTCCCCTTGACATATCCATCAAACCTAGGATTGTCGAAAATGTCCACATTGGAGCTTCGCGTTCTTCTGACGAAATCGTCACCTACACCTCCCTTTTCAAAGAATTTTGGGACATCTTCACCTGGAGCTACGAAGAAATGTCGGGTATCGACCTTGCGATTGTGATACATGAGATAAAGACATACCCCAGCACTAAACCCGCCCGACAACGCCTTCATCCAGTTCACCCACGTAAAGCGGCTGCTATCAAGCTCGAAGTCGAGAAACTTCTGAAAGCCGGCTTTATTTATCTGGTGGCTCTCACAGACTGGGTTTCCAATCTTGTCCCGATTGACAAGAAACAAGGCACCATTCGTGTATGCATTGATTATAGGGATATCAATAAAGCTTGTCCCAAAGACAACTTTCCTACCCCCTTCGTCGATCAGATTGTCGACGATTGCACCGAAAGTGAAATCTTCTCTCTCATGGATGGTTTCTCCGGGTATAACCAAATTAACATTGTTCCCGAGGATCAACATAAGACTCTTTTTATTTGTCCTTGGGGTACTTTTGCCTATTGGAAACTTCCTTTCGGTCTCAAGAACGCTGGTGCAACTTTTCAATGCGCTATGTCTTATGCTTTCCATGATATCAAGCACATCGTTCAACTATATTTGGACGATTTACCCGCTCATTCAATGCATCGAGTGGATCACCTAAGACACCTCCGAGCCATTTTCGTTCACTGTCGATTCTATCATATACGTTTGAATCCTCATAAGTGCGTTTTTTGCATGGAATCTGGTTGTCTTCTAGGTTTTATCATTTCACGTCAAGGGATTCAGGTGGATCCTTTAAAGGTTGAGGCAATCCTTAATCTCCCTCCTCCTTCTACTCTTCGCCAGTTACAAATTTTGCAGGGGAAAGAAAACTTTCTTCGTCGTTTTATCCCAAATTATGCCGAGATAACTCGTGGATTTATGTGGCTATTAAAATAGGATTCAGAGTTCGTCTAGGATACCATTTCCAACAATGCTTTTGAAGCTTTGAAGTTTTCCCTAACGCGAGCTCTACTTCTCTTTCCCCCCGATTACAATCGCGATTATTTCCTTTACCTTGCTACCTCGGATTACACCATTGGCATGGTTCTCGTCCAAGAGGATGATGCTAATGACAAACATGTTATTTACTACTTGAGTCGAAGTCTCATGCTAACTGAAATCAAGTATTTACATGTCAAAAAACTGGCCTTGGTTGCCGTTCAAGCCGTCCCGCGCTTCCGGCACTATATCTTCTCACGCAAGACTACAGTGATTTCCCATTGCAACCCTATGCAACACATTCTGACACGTCAATTGCTAGGGGGAAAATACTCCAAATGGATTGTGATACTCCAGGAGTTTGACTTGGAATTTGAACGTGCCAAGTCCAAGAAGTCCTTAGTTTTTGCTGAGTTGATATGCGACTTTCCCCATTCTGCAACGAAAAATGTAGCAGCTGACTCATTACTCGATGAATCTCTTTTCCTTATTAGTATTGATGATCTTTGGTATGGGTATATCATTATATATCTCCAAACCCAGACTTTTCGACCAACTTTGTCTAGTACTGATCGATGTCACATACGCTATCAAGCTCGTCAATACATTATCCTCGGGGATACTCTTTATCTTCGGGGAATTGACTCTGTTTTTCGATGTTGTCTAACGTTCGAAGAAGCCGAGAAAGATATGAATGACTACCATTCTATAGCCTGTGGTGGTCATATGTCTGGGTATGCTACTTCCCAGAAGATCTTACAAGTAGGGTATTTTTGGCCTTCATTATTTAACGACTGCATCATTGTCGTTCAAAAATGTCATGCCTGCCAGACCTATAATAACAAGATACGGTCACATCCTGCTCCTCTTCACCCTGTGGTCTCAGTTGGTCCCTTTGTGAAATGGGGCATCAATTTCATGACATGTCACCCTCACTCGGTCGGGGGGCATGGTTACATTATTGTAGTCGTCGATTACTTTACGAAATGGGCCGAGGCGATGCTGACATTTGACAACAATGGAAAGACCGCAACGTTATTCATTTTTAATCACGTCATATCTCATTTTGGTGTTCCCCAAGCTATCGTCACTGCTCATGGTAGCCACTTTAGGAATTTTATGGTGTCCGAACTTACGGAAAAGTTAGGTCTTCGCCATGATAACTCAACGCCCTATTATCCACAAGCCAACGGACAAGTCGAAGCGATTAACAAAGTTTTCATAACTATGCTCTGACGAATGATAGGGATTCATAAAACAAGTTGGCACACAATGTTATCTTCGGCATTATGGGCATACCGAACATCCTTCAAGTCCTCTACTGGGTTTACACCTTTTCGGTTAGTCTATGGTGTGGAAGCCATTCTCCCTGTTGAATGCGAGATACCCTCTTTAAAAATAGTTGTTGAACTCCTACCCAACACTTCTGTTGAGGAAGTACGTCTGTTGTATCTTATGCGATTAGACGAAACTCGACGTGATGCCACCCTAGTCATAGAAGCTCAGAAAAAGTGTGTCAAGGCCAAATACGACAAGCATGTCAAGCCTCGTGTTTTCTCCGAAGGTGATATTGTTCTTCTCTATGAACAAGATTGAGATATGTTAGGATCTTGGAAATTCGAAGCCATGTGGTGAGGTCCTTATATCGTTCGACGAGTTTTTGAAAAAGGAGCTTATGAGTTAGTAGATTATGATGGTATCCCTTTGAGTGAACCCAGGAATGGGTTGTACTTGAAGAAGTACTATGCATAAAATCATCTGTGCATGAGTACTTGTATTTTTATTGTATCATACTTCTTGTGTGTTACTATAGCTTGTTTTTGTCGTTATCTGGTCTCTGCCCTTATGTGACGTTGTGTTTGATTTCCAGATGTCGGAGTCTTCTCTACCCTATATTGGATTCGTTGATGGCGCTAGCCATAGTACTCAGAACCTTGCTTCCGTTGCGTGGGCAATTTACGCCCCTACAAACGAACTTGTCTCCTTACGAGGTGTGTGTGTCGGTTGTGCGACCAACAACATTGCAGAGTATAGCGTCGTTATTGAATTATTGGTTGATGTTATCTCACTTGAAATCCGTCATTTGGTTGTGCGACTCGATTCGCAGCTTGTAGTACTATAGTTAAGTAATGTCTATACTATTCGAAGCCCTACTTTGTTACGGGTGTATTTGCGAATTCGCCTCTTGGAACGTTATTTTGATTACATTGAATATCAACATATTCCTAGATGTCTAAATACATTAACAGATGCATTGGCTAATTATGTATTAGACAGACATTTGAATCATTTATAAATCAATCACATCAATATTCACATAATACATGATAAACCGGTAGAAGCGGTCTGTATATATAACGATCAAAAGAGTTTTTTACAAAAAAAATTGTAAAAATATCAACATTGAATATCAACATATTCCTAGATGTCTAAATACATTAACAGATGCATTGGCTAATTATGTATTAGACAGACATTTGAATCATTTATAAATCAATCACATCAATATTCACACAATACATGATAAACTGGTAGAAGTTGTCTGTATATATAATGATCAAAAGAGTTTTTTACAAAAAGTTTTGTCCAAAGACCAAAATGTCAAAATCTGAATCTCATAGCTTCTACAAAGTGACATCATGGATGACGTTCACGGTAACACACGACTGCCCAAGCAACTCTATGGAGCAGTCGACTCATGGACCCTGACACTCCTACAGTATGACGTTGATCGCATCGTGGAACCTCTTCAAGAGGTATGTCTGGGATATCTCCGGTCAGGCCCTCTAGATTTTGTTCCACCACTTGATAATCCTCGGCATATTGTGGCACTAATGCTACCTCTCCTCGTCGATGAATGGGAGAAGTACCAGAAGGTCGATAAGGTCCAACATCTGTGTCATCAAAAATGAATTTTGTATTTAGTCTTTGGACGAACTTATAAAACAAAAACATTTGAATATGATAAAAATTCACAAAAAAATTTAAAAAGAAAAAAATGTGTGTACTTCTTACCAAGTTCCCCCCACTGAGCATCCTCTGGCAGTACTAACTCTGAATCTCCTCGGAAATCCAACCCAACATAATCATAATCGTCAATCATCAACAGTTGTGGTTGAAGCCAATCAAAGAAGGTATCATCATACTTGATGATCGGTCCAGCTACGTGTCGAGCCATAAGCTGACACCATCTCAGCATCCTTGGATCCCTGGGAGCCAGTAAATTCCACTCAACCTGCAGCCTCAGTAATGGAACCCTCTCAAGGAAGAAGGACACTAGCAAAGATCCGTACTCGAATTGCTTCATGTTGCCTCGTCTGCATTTGGTCAACTTCCTTTTTATGCTACGAAGCATTGCATCTGCCCAGTTAAATACCCGAGGTTCAGTACACTCTATAGTGTACTGGAAGTAACTCTGTAGCGCCATGTGAGGGGAAGATCTCCCTGCCATCTGAGCTATGGTGAACAAGATAGTACGGAGGGTCAAATCTCGTACCCCCCAAATAACTACTTTTCCTTTCTTTCTCTCTGCTTCGGGAACACAGTGTAAACGGCAATACTCACTCATGGGCAGCCCACCACCTCTGCTACCAGTCAGGCTCACATAGTACCCTCGCCATGAAAATACACTCAAAAAGTAAATGTCCTCAATATCTAAGGACAGTGTGTGGACCCCCACATGAAATACCTAATGATCGGGATCCCACATACACACCAGGTACTCTAATAACCTGACTTGGGCCCTCATGCCCGGGATACGAAAGTACTTGAGGAGGCCACAGTTTCTCAAAGCAGCAATAGTAGGTGGATGATTTCCGGCAATTGCATTGTCTTCTTCGTGCTCCCTTTCACACCATTCAAGAACCATTTTGATGGCCAATTATCTGCATAAGAAGCACAAAAAGAAGAAAAGCAACTATATTCATGATTTGGTTCTCTTTCATTGGGTAAATTTTAAAAAAAAAATTGAACTTTGCGGTTCTCGCAGGTGCCCTTTGTGCACGGTGAGAGAACCTCGTAGGCTGCTGTGGGCTCACCTGTGAGAATGACCCATTCTTGCAGGTCTCGTGTAGCCCACCTGCGAGAATGGTTGAGCACAAGTAGGGTTCATAAAATCAACTTAAAAATGAATTTTTAACCAGTGAAAATGAAAAATTAAACCATGAAAGAGTAGAGGACAAAGATCCTACCTCACTGTCGCCGACGGCTCGATGAATGGATGCTTGTAACTCCCGCAATCTGACGCCAAAATTTGAGGGTAAAAGAGGGGTTTTTGAGCTCAAATAGTGGAAAAGTGAAAATGATATGGTAAAAAGAGTTTTTACTCCTTTATATTTACTTTTACCATGTTATTTGGTTTTTTTATGATTATTAATCTATTTAACCCTAATCCCTAATGTCCTTTTGAGTGTAAATTTTGCAGGCACAATGACTTCGAGGTTCCT